>JAMQGT020012315.1:0-22500 GCA_024447675.2 Pterophyllum scalare | reverse complement strand
AGTCACATGGTGTGTGTGTGGCAACCTCAGGGGTCAAGTTCAACATTGTGAGGAATGCTTGGTGCTCAGCAGCCCCTCCCCCTCTTCACTCAGAAGGCTTTGAAGCTTGCAGGCCTGCAGGCCCCCCCCCCTTTCCCCTCTGCTGCAGAGCGACCCAGGGTGATTATGCATGGCCTGCAGCTTCCGCCCAACCTCTGGGAAAGTCCCAATCCCCAATTTAGTTTACCTCATGGAAAGGATCTTGTGGTATGTTCCAGAAGAGTATGAAGTGACAAATAATAACCCAGTTAATAATCAATTATCCCACTGTGCTGTTCAGGAAACAAGATTGGGGTATTTTTATGGTTTGTGAGTTTGGAATGTGTTGCATGGTCCAGCATCTAAAAAAACAAACGAGAAAACTCAAGACCGGCTGCACTGAGATCAGATTGTAACTGTAATTTACTAACAATATAATAACGCTTAGATTGTGTTCAGGCCAACAAAAAAACCTTTTTTTTACCCCTCCGACTTTGGTTTTCTGCTCCAGATGCTTCTTCCATAAAAGACTGTCCTAGCTGAACTCAGCTCAGTCTGACCTCATGTTGGAACAACACTGATAAAAATTGCCTGGTGTACTTTAAAAATAATGCTTCTTTATTGCAGCGGATTATTATGCTTCTTAGTGCATGATGCAGACCGTGGTCCAAGAGCAATGTTTTTGCTTCTGCAGAACACAGCAAGAAGGAAGGAAGGAAGCACCACCTTGTGGCGCTGTTTACCAGTTGTGCTTTGCAACTAAATTATTTATCATACTGGAATCTCAGAGTCCGCTAAAGTGGCAAAATGAAAAGGATGCCCACTGCCGTAAACAGAGACGTGTCTTTGAAGTGATTCCTAGTTTTATTTGCGGGATTAGAGGGCTGCGTTTTTCCATATGTGCCGGTGTAATTTCAAAATTGCATTTAGTTTAATTATTTTATTAACAGCTGCCCAAATTTCTTTTCCATTCAAACAGCATTGAAGAGTCAGTGCAAACAGATGCCTGTGGACTTAAGTTCTTGATGCATGGTAAATGCAGCCAGCTGGGGGACAAACACGTGGCTTATAGTTTAATGTCCTTCATACTGTAAGTGAAGGGTAAGCAGAGGCATTCAGACCCTTTTTGCTGGGCTGACAAGGAACGTGAGCTAAGGGCTGGTTATGAACTGGGGAAATACAGAATGGGTGCTGATTGCAGCTGGGGTAAAGTCCTATGTAGAGAATGCAGGAAGCTTATCAGCAGAGCTTTGGTATGTTCACCGTTTCGGCTGAACTTTCACTAAAATTCCTCTGTTGGTTGCCATTGAAGTACAACCAAGCAAGAGTGCCGCACTCAAGTGTCAGGTTAGGATTTTAAAGGATAACTGGTCCGTTCCAACCTGGAATATTTCACGTTCATTTGGCTGTGGTCCTGTGGGTCATGCGATCTTTTGATTTGATACTGTGGCCACGGACATTTGGGGAAACAATTTGCCTGAAACTTCTTTACATGAACCATTTTAACCATTTTAACCATTTTGAGCCGGAAGGTAAACACAGAAATCATCTGCGTAGCGCAAACATTTTTAGCTCGACTTTTTCTTTGAAACGGCCGAGCTCTGGCCTCGACATCTGTTCCACAAAAACTTTAATATCGTAAATCTTGTGGTAATTTGGCCCACCCCTCCCCCTTCACCCCGTTACAGCTCCAAAACCAGCCGAGTGTTGGCACCCACTCAGCGGTGGGTGGAACTACCTTAGAGTTCGCCAGCTGACCTAATCTGACTTGATAATCACATGACCGTTTGTTTGTATGTTGGGCAGATTAGCAAACATGATATCCAGCACATAACATCACGTTTCACCTGCTGTAACAGCTTTTAGTAACTGTATGAAGAGCTGAGGGTTTGGCCAATGAATGAAGCCAACGCAGATGCACCAAAAACGACAGTTCCTCTATTGACCACTCCAGATGTAAGTCAGTCCTACAGCCTGGTACAGCCTGACCACACAACCTTTGCTTCAGTACTCGTGAGTGAAAGTCTAGTATTTTTCAAAGCTCGGTAGTGTGAGCTGTTTAACTTGGCACTCCACACACTCGTCTAAATATGGAAAAGCTATATAAGAACCAGACCATTTACCTGATATACAGTTTCCAAAACCAGTGGGCAACATCATTATAAATGGATTGAAATTTACAGCGATCAAGGATAACGATGATGATCTCTTCATCATGGCACCTGTTAGTGGGTGGGATATATCAGGGAGCATGTGAACATTTTCTCTAAGTTGATGTGTTAGAAGCAGAAAAATGGACAACCGTAAGGATTCGAGTGAGTTTGACACGGGTCAGATCGTGATGGTTTGATGACTGTTCCCGGTCTGCAGGGGTCAGTATCTATCAAAAGTGGTCCAAGGAAGGAATAGTGGTGAATGCATGTGGAGACAGATGGCTGGCCTGTGTGGTCTGATCCAGCAGATGAGATACTGTAGCTCAAATTGCCAAAAATGTTAATGCTGGTTCTGATGGAAAGAGTGTCAGAATATGCAGGGGATTGCAGTTTGTTGTTGTGTGGGGCTGCATAGGTGCAGACCAGTCAGGGTGCCCATGCTGACCCCTGCCACCTGCCAAAAGAGCCAATAATGGGGCACGTGGGCATCAGAACTGGACCGCAGAGCAATGGAAGATGGTGACCTGGTCTGATGTAGTTTGTTTTTACATCACGTGGATGGTGGAGTCTATATGCGTCGCTTACCTGGGGAACACCTGACACCAGGATGCTCTATGTGACAAAGGCAAGCCAGCGGAGGCAGTGTGACACTTTGGATGATGTTCTGCTGAGAAACCTTGGGTCCTGGCATCTGTGTGGATCTTACTTTGAACTTAACACCTTCCTAAAAACTGCTGCAGACCATGTACACCGTTTCATGGAAACGGAATACCCTGATGGCTACCCTGCCACAAAGGAAAATGGTTCAGGAATGGTTTGAGTGGCACAACAATGAGTTTGAAATGTTGACTTGGTCTCCAAATTCCCCAGATCTCAATCCCATCGAGCATTGGTGGGATTTGCTAGACGGACATGTCCGAGCCATGGATCCATTGGTGCAGATACCACAGCACACCTTCAGGGGTCTAGTAGGGTCCATGCCTCGATGGGTCAGGGCTGTTTGGCAGCAAAAGGGGGACCAACACAATATTAGGCAGGTGGTCATAATGTTATGCCTGATTGGTATATATACATATATATTTTTTTACTGTTAATGAGTGTTTCTACACTACATCCTGCATTCACCCGTTTGCACACACATTCATGCAGCGCTTGGTTTTACTAATTCACCGACGGATGCTTTGGGAACTATTTGGGTTTCATCATCTCGCTCAAGGACATTTTGAAATGTGGACTGGAAGGGGTTGAACTTCGTAGATGGTAGATATCCCCATCTGCCTCCTGACCTGCTGCTGTCTCCATATCATGTCTTGAGCAATCTTGCATGCAATCATGCATACACATACACACAGATTTTCCTACCACAGCTCTCGTTCTTGAGTACTGGCCTCATCTTTACAAGTTAGTGTGACCCACATTAACCATTGTGACTGGTAAAGATAAACCAAAACTACCCATTAAATATAATATTGCTAGGATACAAACATCCTATCAGCTAGGTGGCATTAGTTGCTAATTTTGCTTGGCGCTTACCAGCTCATTCATCAGCTGACTCATCCAGTGCAATCATATTCATTCATACAGTGTGGCCTCTACGACCTGACCCTTCTGACACTGATAGACTCACTCCCCTTCATACCCTAATGTGCTATATTCTAAATGCTCATATAACTCCTATATGTTCATTTAGCTTTAATAAATGAAGCTGAGTTCTTGCAGCAGTGATGTCTCTTCTGACAGATTTAATGGTGACACGGTTTTCTGTAGAGGACCGGCACCGTGGCGAGAGCCTCTCTGACTGATTGAACCACATGCATTGTGCTAGATGTTGAACTGTGACTGCAATGTTCACTTTGCTAATTGGCTCATGGGAACGCCCCAACACAGCTGCTGTCACAGTGTCAGCAGAAAGAAAAGACAAAGGGCCAGTGGGGCATTCCACGCCTTCAAGGACCGGGTTAACCCGCCAACGCAGGAACGCCACGCCGCAGCTGCACTGGGGCTGCAGATTTTATCGTGTAGCAGGAGCTGCCTGCCGCGACTGTTCGGCCTGTTACACTACTATTTTTATTTATTTATTTATTTTTGTCATAGTTCAGGTGTCAGAGCGGATGCTGAGCATGACTGAATTCTGAGAAATGAGGGAGTGGAGCAAACTTTGACAGCACAGAAAATTTATAGCTCAGTTTGACACTGCAATTTAAATGCCTTTTCACTGCAGCAGGTAATAAGTTTATTATTATTATTATTATTATTATTATTTGTGTGGAAGTCAAACATGAATCGGGGCATCACAGTTCTGAAACTAAGACTGAAATGGTGTTTTGCTTCAGTCTCTTAGCGCCCTGGCTCCCAGGTCAGACTGTTAATGAACGCCAGCAGGATCTGCTTTAGATCGCAATGAGTGAAATTACCAAAGCCATGTTAAATTCTCTTTGTTTTGGTATCCAAAAATGGAGCAAATGACGACAAACCTGATGCTTTTTGAATTTTTTAAAACCGGTCAAAGGTTTACAGGGGTTATGGATAAAAAAACAATCATCAAAATCGGTCAGAATTCATACAATTCTGATTCTCTGTAAAAGAAATTTGGGAAGAGACTCTGGTTATGGCAGAACTGAATAGGTCAGTCATAAGCTGCACCGTGTTTCATAAAGTTTCGTAACAGGCAAAAAAAAAAGGTTCAAAATATAATATTTGGTGTTTTTGCAAAATACAAACAAGCGCCGCGTGGTCAGACAAGCCTAAAAATGAACTGTTGATGACGCAGTTCGTCCAATCACAGCGCTGAAATCCAAACATGTGAGATGTGACCTGAACAATCGTCATGCAGATTTTTAATAGCCAGATTCTTTGTGTTGTCCGTCGGTGTAAATTGTAACAGATTGGGTTAGGATGCCTCTCAAAATGATCTTTAGAGCTTTTTGCTGATTGTGTCCCATTTTTGGAAAAAAAGAAAAAGAAGATATTTGGTGCACTATTATAGACAATAACTCTGGAGTCTGACTTCCTTCACTGGTGGTCCGTTTGGTAACAAAGTATCGCAGAATATTCTTTCGTGGGTAAGATCTGCACATTTATAGGCAACTCTACCGGAGTCCATCAGAACGCTGATCTTCACGCTGTGATTGTTCCAAGAAAGAACATCGATGTTTTTGTATTAATGAAACATTTGGATTATAAACTTTACATCAAAGTGAAGCTCATTTCAAGAGGAATATTTTCATGTAGGTAATCATTTGAGACTGCGAGTTCAAAGGTACTTGTGAGAGTAGATTGGTGCAGGCTGTTGTTTAGGCCTCTTTCCGCCATTGCTGATGTGAGGCTGGTGTTGGATGGATGGCTTTGTAAGCACAGGTGGCCTCGATAGGAAAATGGAAGTAGTAATGTTCTTCTTCATGAGCCAATCACGATCAACTATAAGTCATTGATTTATTGCTTTGGTATGTTTCTGTAATTGTGTTCATGTGCTTTGCCCCGGTTAATATTTGAAATGGTTTGTCATTGTTTTATCATTTTATCATTGTCTGGCTCTTAATTGTAGATGATGCTTTTGATTTTTGTGTGTATATCAGCCTGCCAGGAAGTGCAGATGAATTCAGCCTGTGTGGCTAAATCTGGCATGTGTACATGATGGACCTTAGTGCCCATGAGCATGAAACCGTGGCCCAGAAATGGAGTTATGAACTAAAGCCTGGCTTTAGAGAAATATTACCCCCCTTATTAATTTAGTTATGACCTGATTGGATGCAAAAGCTGCTTCTCAGCAGACCAAGGTGAAGCAGTGGCATTAGTTAAACACGTGTGATGACTCTGACTTATTTGGTGACAAAGAGGCCGGACAGAAGGTTCAAACACAGCGCAGATGCGTCACCTCTCCTCAACACATCCATGGATTGTGAGGATGGAAATTTTTTTAACTAACTAGCTGTTTACACTTGATCTTTGTCTCGGCTGCATCAGAAATACTCGCCGTGCAGAACTGGTGCAGGATGCTCAGATCAGCTCGGCGAGTCTGCCCGTTAGTGCCGGGGCGTCCACTGATACACGAAGATATGAACGGCGGCTTACGCGTCTCCTTTGTGCTGAACGCGTGCTCTTATCTGATGTGTCTTCTGCTTCAGTAAGCCTGAGTGACAAATTGCTAAATATACCATGCTTTTTGATTCTCACAGTATGATAAGTTGATTTAATAGTAAATCCTAAAAAAAGAAGGAAAAAAATGGGAAACTTGTAAAAGGAGAAGCTTAAAATAGTTCAGGAGGCCTTAATGTAGACTGAGTGGCTTTTATGAATGTGGCTTAAAGCTGAGTTAAGCATTATTGGGATAAGTAATCCTAAAGGTGCTTCTAAAAATCCAGAGTGGAATAAAAGACATTGCTGGAAGCTTGTTTTATTTTAATGCTGCCTTTTTGACAGATTTACTAGAATAAAGTTTAATGTCAAGAATAAATTTTGGTAATTAGTATTCCGACTTTCCTCTTTATTACTAAAACAAACAGAATTCCTAACAATTCAGTGAAAAATCCAGAAAAGATGCAATAATCAGACAAATGTGTCCTCATTGACAGGTGCAGTTCAGAAGCCGGTATGAACAATATAATTGTATAAAATATGTATTCTTCATGAGATTTTAATCACCAAACACTACAGTTTAAACCAGCATCGGTTTAACGTTACTGCACATCAGCTGAATTTGGGACCAGACAAATGAAAGGAGGCATACTGAATAAATTTAAGCACAGTTGATCCAGCTGCAGTGCTTTAGTGCACTCAGCTGTTTGGCCCTGGTCGGTCATTAGAGGAGCCAAACAGGTATGTTGCCTCCAGCGGAGCAGCTGTAGCAGGGATCACCCTTCAGTGTCTTCCTCGGTTAAAACCAGAAAAATGCCCATAAACGTCTCTGTAGGGTTTTATTTCCGCTGCTCACCTGTTGTGTGATTCAGGTGTGGAGTAAAAAAAAATAAAAATGCTGTGACCAGACTGATAGTTTCCAAACAGGAACCCACTGAGGCGTCTTTACTGTCGAGACAACAACAAAAAAAAAATCCCAAATTGTGAATTAGAGCTGCAACTAATGACTATTTTGATGGTCGATTAGTCATCGACTATTGAAACGATTAGTCGACTGATCGGATTATGAATCACATAATTATGAAATGGCACTTACTTAGCTCAGAAAGACCTCAGAAGTGGTTTGCACTCTTCGTCAGTCCTCCTTTGTTCTCTGGATGTGGGCGGAGCCTCAGAGTGATAGATGCTGTGATTCTTTTTATTTGTTTTCACAAAGAAAAATATATGATCATATAGGCTTTTACATTTAGTATAAGGTTATTTAAAATGTGGTAGTAAACACACGGAAGATGGATAATTCATTCAAAAACTGTAATCGGGTGTGCTGCTGATATAAATTTAACGGTCCATTTTTCCAACCATAAAAAACATATATAGTACGTTTTCTTCCTTCCTTGTAAAAGTTGCAGATAAGTTTATTTTTTCCTTTATCGGGGGTGAAATTGTCCCAAACCTTGGATTGTTTCGCACGCCGTGTTGTTTCGCCAGTAGCCGCCATGATTAAACATGCATGCCGCTGAAGCATGTGTGAAGCTCGCCAGAGATAGACGGACAGGAAGACGTCTCACTCGATTAAAAAAAAACAAAAAAATCACCAGTACTATTAACAACAATTAAATTCGTCATCAACTATTTTTGTTGTCCATTATTTTCGACAGTGTCGACTAATCGTCGCAGCCCTATTGTGAATTCCACTCTTGAAAATGTTGTAATTAACTGCTAATGATGGCTGGCTGTGGTTGGCTAAGTCAATCCTGTTTAATCTGCCAAGCAACTATAAACTCACACTGTTGAATTACTGTTTTTGGTTTTTGTCTCTCTGCTTTCCCATTCTTATTTATACCCATTTTACAGAAAATTCACTGTTTTTGTTGGGAGCAAACAGGCCACATAACCATGTCGGTGATCAGAAACTAAGCTTATTACGAGGCCCAGATCATGGGGATGTCATTTTACACAGATGAATTCCAAAAATAAATAATTCCTAAGAGGCCCAAAGTGACCCACAGCCTGTCCCGGCCTCTAACAAGCTTCCTGTGATTCTGCTTGGCGTTGGCCGGGTTTTGTCCCTGCTGTGTACTTTGGGAGAGACGCTGAGGTGTGTTTAAGCCCAGCTAAATGTCGTGGGATCCGTGCCGTGCTGTGATATGTTGCGTTGCATTATTATCGAGGATCGCCTGGGCTCAGCGCTGCTATGGAAGTTGATGTGTTTATCTGTGATTCTGTCATAAAGCTGAAGGATCTGCACTTGGCTGAACTCGTCTCATGTGGCCTTGGATCAGACAAAAGAAAACTGATCTCATCGAGGATTAGTGGCATTAACATGCACTTGGGCATGTGACCCATGTTTGTGGGGTTATGTGGTGCTGTTGTTGAATGAAAGGCTTGTGGGCTAAACGACTGGAACCAGGAAGTTTTGTTTTTTTGTGAGTATGATATCTGAGAGGAGAGACAATAAAAGGTTAATAATTACCTTTAAACTACGGCTGCAAAGAGTCAGCAAAACAAACCGGAAAAACCAACAATCATAAAGGAGAGTGGAAGAAGGAGGAGGAGGAGGGATGACCAAGTTCATCTGGTAGTGAGTTAAACACGGCCTTACTGGGGATTTATGCTTCAGCGGTGAAATCTACGATGTAACCGGAAACCCCTCTGAACCCTACGCCTAAACTGATGTGCACGGCACCGCAGGTAAACACCGGGACACAGCCACATGGTAATTAGCGCATAATGCACCTGCACAGGCACAAATACAGGCAACGACATCGGTTACGCCGTAGGCTCTGCAAAGATTCGGCTCAAAAGTCTAAATCAGGTCTTAGTCCAAAGGCCTACAGACCATCTCAGTCTGACCTGATGTACTAAAAGTAGAGTAATCTGGGATTTTTAAGACCCATACCGATATTTGGTGATTTTAAAACCTGATATTTGACTGATAATTTTTCATTCTAGGCACATGAAACAAAAACAGAGTTCCCTGACATTTATGGTAGTTATTTATTTTGCATGATACCCGCTCGGATCAGCTGATTGTTGTTTGCGCTGCATTTCAAATGTGTGTTGCCAACAGGGAAGTTGCAGTGGTGGGCAAACTAAGCAACATCAACCCTAATAAGTTTACTTTTTAAATGTTCACTTATTTATTGGCTATTATAAATGGTGATACCGGTAGATGGGCAAATAAATAACAGCTGATAATACTAAAATTCCTTGAGTAACTCAAATGATTTGAATATAAAAAATCCTCAACACAAATTTGTTGCTTCGATACTTTGTTTATACTCTGCAGCGCTCAGGTGTCTCCATGTAAGAGGATCGGTTCACCCACATTAGCATTAAAGTTCTCCATCGCTGCAACGGATTTCTGTCATTTGGGAAAAATAACCCTTTAATACTGAGTGGATCATCGCTGACACATTTACCGTACCGCCACTGTTCTCTACGCCCGTGTGTGTGTGTGTGTGTGCTTGTGTGTGTTGTGCTCGCTGGCATGAGGATTTCAGCTGTTAGATACCAGAATGGGTCGCTATCACCACAGTTTGCTAGCGGGCACCTCCATTAGCACTAGCGATCATTAGCACTGGCGATCGTTTGGTACTTCAGTAAAGCTACAGAAGTTAAAATTTAACAGTTCATCTGCGTATAGTATTTCTTATCTGATTAGTCAATGGGACAATCGATAGAATACTTGATTACTAAAATAATCAATAGTTGCCCTGGATAATATTGACCCTCTGATTAAATAAGTCCGGCTCTACCTAAAAGTAAAACCTCCCAAAAATCAATACGAGGCAGTATTATGCTAAGAAATCTCGAGGTCATTGTCTGCAGGGAGTCTTTACTGCTATTTAATGCATATCAGACAGTCTTAGGTTAAATAATCATACAGCAATTAGGTGGATTTTCTGATACTTTTGTTGTAACGTGTATTTTCAGTTATCTAGTGTGCGGCCGTTCGCTTTACTTTATCTAAGTCAGTATGGCTTAAGTCTGAATGCTGCAGGCAACCCAACAGGCCTTCCACAGGTTCATCTATGGAAACCATGGGAGCTTTACTGTGTTTAAATAGAGCTTATTGTCCCTTTAGTTGAGCCCCAGACTCTTAACTGCAGCTGAACTAAGCAGCACATGAGGAGGGAACCCTGATTTAGGACATAAAACCTCAGAGCTGCATAGCAGAAATGGATGAGAGTGTAACTGTTTTTTTTAATTATTATTTTGTTCTCATAAACACTGGAATTTAAAATGCCATTAATTGCCCACCCCTAAGCAGAATCAGCAGAAAGTGGAGAGCCGGTTCCCGAGCATCAGAAGGACTGTTCTCCCAGGCGATGAAGGGACAGCTGATTATTATTCTGCTGTTTAATTATCCCACAATCAGCCTGCTTATTTTCATGTTTTGTTTTGCTTTGCTCATTTTTGTAAAGAAAACACACTGGTGTTGCCTTTCGCGTGCCCGCCCTTCCTGCTAACGCCCCACAGTCCTGTGGGAAACTGAGTGCCACATAAGCTTTTTAAGCTTCTGCAAGTAACCAGCAGAATCCCTACACAGCCTTCCCGTCAGCTTCACGCACACGTAAACAACATTAAGTGATGTATTGATCCCCGTTTGGTTGAATCTTCAGATTTTATTGGAACTAATGGACCGTTTATATAAAAGAAGAAATTTCCTGGCTTTTTCCTTTTGTAGTGATTGTATGTGAGGAAAATGTATTTTTTCAGTCAGCACGTGTCACTACAGTCCCAGAGTGGTCTCTATTCCAGCCCTGCCTCGCAGCCCAGCATTGCTTCAGGGAGCTGTGCCACTATAGCGACACTCCTGTGGCAGCAGAGCCTGTGATTGATCAGAGGGAGTGCACAGCCCTGTGGCAAAGCAACATAAAACTGCCAGTAACGACACAAGCTTTGTGCTGTGTCATACTGCCCTGCAAAAATATCAGTAGCCATGGTAGTGACAGTAATATGAATGGTTGGCAGTGTTGTCGCCATCTGTAAGCTTCCACATGGTATATAGTAGAACTGGCATACTGGGACTGGAACATCGGCACTCTTTTCTTTCACAGCAACAAAGCTGTCAGCAACAAAAGCACACAACGGCGCACACAGTGCTGTGTTTAATAGATGGGCCGCTGTGCCTTTTTTTTTTTTTGGACCTCCATCACACGTTGGAGCTCACACTTTGAGGGTATGTACTTAATGATTCTGGACCAGATGGAATATGTGTGCATGATGTCAGAGGACTTGGAAAAACATGTCAGATTTCTCAGCCTGATCTTCAGGATGAGCATTTCTTTTTTTAATCCATTTCTGTTCACATTAGGATTGTAAAACTGTGGCCTGCACCACAAAGCAACTGCAACGGGGTACCCGTGATGTCTTTTTCTTATCTGGCTTAACGTCCTCGAAAGTTTAATACATACTCCTGTGCTGAGTGTAGTCTGCAAAACTGGCCAACGCTGTTGCTAGCATTCGTACTCGTGCATAGTGTCCCTGTATTGCTCTGCAATATTTCCACCAAAACATTAGTTGCCAATAGGTTTTTTTCTTCTTCTTAGAGTTGATCCATTCTCTTCAAGCTGATCTAAAGAGTGGTGTTAGGAGAAGTAGCCAGGAGGAAACTGTGGTACTGAATGGGCTGGGTCGTCGTAGGCTGTGCCGTGACGCCAGAAGTGTTGTGTGGTATACTGATACTAGAATAGTGTTGCAAACCATGTACTTAAAAATTTTATTTGTATCACTACTTCAAAGAGTTTATTAAGTAGTTCCTGGGATGTATATAATAATCTGCCGGAGCTGAAGCTTGATGATACAGGGTCCCCAAAAAAAAAATTTCAGCCCAGTGCGGGTGGAGGGGGCTAATTAGCATTAGCTTTCTAATGCTATGCGTTAAATTGCATTGCCAGCTTGCTAATTCAGTGAACAGGTGGATCATATTAGTTATGTAATATTTTGTGATAGTGGTTGTTCCTATGGGTCATTGAAGGCACCTGAATCTGATTGGACCATGTGACTTGATGACGATAGGGAGCGTGGATCCCTCTGGTCTGTGTTATGATGCTCTGAAAATAAGATCATGTTTACCTGCAGCTGTTGTTAATACCGTGCAATAATAAAGTGCAGCGATCTAGCAGGAGGGAAAAAAAAAAATCAGTCTGGTATCAGCGACGGGGCGGCATGTGCAGGGTGCGCGCCCGCTTGCTAATTGCAGTGATAGAACAGCTGTGATAGACCGGTGAAATTCTCAGCCCGGCGCAAGACGACCTTGGCATGGCGCAGCGCCGGGCGATCAACCGCTGACTAGAACCCTGTGGTCACTGCTGTGATGGAGAAAGGAGACCCAAACATAGGACACATGGAGGCAGGGTAAAATCCCAAAACCAGTCTTCGGTCTGGGCAGAGGTCATAGATGGAGAGAAAGGCAGTCAGCGGCAGGAGGCGACAGTCCAAACCTTCTACACGAGGGAACCAAAGACTAGAAAACAAGTTAAACAATTCCTGGAAGGCTTGAGTGTAACGACCAGGAGGTGGGTATACACCGGGAAGAGTCATTGGACCGTTGAACCTGTGTCTAAATATATATAAATCCATGATGGTGTCCAAGCTCAGGAGTAAAGAAAGGAAAGTCCAAATCCCAAAACTGACAACCCCCCCCAACAAATACATAAGCCCAAAGGTCAATATCTGGTCAAGCCTTGAGAATCTGTCTGGAGAATGGCAGGTAAAGAGTCATCATGAGTCCTGTCTCTTGCATGTGCCACCTTAGTGCCAAACCAGAGTGTTTCCAGTAGAGAGACTGTATCTGAGGCAGACTACTTCCTGCTGCGTGTTGCATGTATGAAAGAGCAGCTTTGGATGATGCCCCAACCTGACTTTCCTGACATTATCCAGCTTTGATGTGTGAAAATGGCTTATGTAACAGGAGGGGGGGTTGATTTTGTAACAGTGTTTTTTTTTTGGGGCTAACACAGTTCCACAAAGCAGTTGGCAGAAAGCAGTGGTGACTGTTTAATTTGGTTTAGTCTTTAATCTGACTTACTAATAATATGCAAACACAGCATTTACAGTGGTAACGTTGTTACCATAGCTTAGAAACTGCTAAAGGATTTATTTATAGAGAATTAATTTTTTCCCAGTGAGTGTTAGTAATAGTAATAATAGACTGTAATATTTGTTAGTAATTATGGGATTACTATGATTTGAAAATGTGTTTACTGGCGTGCATGCCAAGGGCACGTAAGGACTCATAAATTGTGTAATTGCAGAGATACAGTGAACTATAAAAATCTATATCTAATTTGCAATAATCCAATTATCAAATGGCATAAACCAGGGGACGTTATATTATTGTGTAACATGTAAGAGCTTTTAATAAAACTGTGAGCTTGATATTTAATATAGAGTAATCTAATTATTACTGTTGGGGTTATGGCTCATTGTCACAAACACACCCACATGGATGAAAACAGAGATGACTCAGAGGTCTGGACTTTCTAGTTTTCTCTTCGGGCTAACTTAAAATTTAGATTAATGAGCACACAGTCTATGTAGATTATTTTAAATTTTAAGCTCCGTGTTCTGTAATCGATGGCTTTGTTACTTTTCCTGATATCTTGGGTTTTTCTGTGGTCGTGTTTTAGATTCAGTACTGAGATATTTATGCTGAAATTGTCTTAAACTCATAATTTTGCTGTTGTGACATTACTAATCAAAACCAGCGACTCCCACTCCACTCTCCTTAACTTCTTTGTTTTTGGGTTATCGCTGTGTTCGCTCTGCAGCCTGTGCTACACCTCACATCACTTTCTAGAGGCAGCAGAGTCAGATGAATCAATGGAAACAATGACTAAAAGGAGAAAGGCACAGAGGGAATTAAGGTCAGAGAAAACAGGCGAGGAAGCGGTGAGCTGGGGGGGAGGAGCCTGAAGAGAAAAATCTTAATGTTCACTGATTTGCAGTGCACAGAATTATGCAATCCAGCAACACTCAAGGATCGCCTCAGCCTGCAGCTTTAATAATCACCACAGGGCTGAATCACAGCTGGACTGAAAACTGAACGTTAAAGCTTTACAGAGTTGTTTGCGTTACATTTTCATGGTAACCTCCTGCAAATGCGGGCAGGGAGATGGCTCCCCCGGTGTGCCGTTGTCTCAGTCTGTCCTCACACTGAAGAGGTGAGCCTTTGTTCAGATGTCTGAATGAGTGTCAGTCACATGGTAAGGCCATTCAGTCCCCATGTGCTGCTGGCTGACACTGAGCTTTTTTTCTTTCTATGTTCAGTCCATTGCATTAGCGATGTATCATCTTACATTTTGATGGTTTTTACCAACGTGGGTGCAGACAGTGAAAATATTTCCTCTGACACCGGCAGACG
Source organism: Pterophyllum scalare (assembly GCA_024447675.2). Lineage (NCBI taxonomy): Eukaryota > Metazoa > Chordata > Actinopteri > Cichliformes > Cichlidae > Pterophyllum > Pterophyllum scalare. The sequence continues at coordinate 7,884 of JAMQGT020012315.1, read as the reverse complement.
GGTGCTGCCTGTTTCTGGGAAGCGATGCATTCACTGAAATCTGCCTTAAAGGGTGAACTTTGGAGTTTTGGTTTCAGCAAATGCAGTCATGCTTCAGTCGTTTCATTTTTCATAAAGGTTCAGGTTCAAAGCAGCACTGTGGCCATCGAGTTTCTGTCTTTAGTATCTCTCGACAGATTTGACTGGTTGGTTACTCGGGTACATTTAGTGACTCTTTTAAACATGTCTTGCTGACAGACGATACCAGAAATGAAATTACTGGTCAACAATCCCTTTTCTCTTGTTTAGAAAGTTCAACTGGTGCTAACCAGCTAGCCCTGGCCCTTCCTATTTTCTGTCCAGCCAGAACCTGTAGCCTGTGGAGATCCAGTACATGTGCCACTATGCCGAGTTAAGCGGAGCAGAACATGGATTACAGCCACCAGCTGCTGATTATTTGCTTAATTAGATAATTTGTAAATTAGATACTATTAGAATTATTTAATCAATCATTAATGCAGCTATTCACCCCCATCACAAATCAGCGGAAACCACTGAGATTAATATGAGACATTGTGTGAATTACGTTGGACCCTCACAGATCTTAATACTGGATTAATAATAATGGATTATTTTTTCTAAAATGCTAAAAAAAAAAATAGTGAAAAGTCTTAAGGTTATTCTGTTTGTCAGTGTGGCAGTTTATTTATATAGCACCAATTCACAACAGCTGTGGCCTTAAGGCACTTTATATTGTAAATATACATCTGACACATCAGTAAGATATATTTTTTTTAAGTTTTGTATTTTAGTTATGTTGTTGTCGCATTGGTTGTGTACGTTCCACATGCATGCATCATAAGATACACACCACAACAACAGCTGCAGTTTGTGTCCTCAGTAATATTATTGAAGCCCTTGATAATCATCAGTATTGTGCTGCATTTCTCATAGATCTATCAAAAGCATTTGATTCAGTAGATGACGACATTTTATTCGAGGACAGCCCCTCGAATGGTTTCATAATTACCATTCTGAAAGAACTCAGACAGCAGTTACCAGATGTTTCAGATCAAGTCCACTCACCGTTTGTACAGGTGTTCCACAGGGATCTATTCTTGGACATCTTTTATTCGCGCTGTATATAAGTATTATCCCTACTACCCAAAATTGCAATGTACATCTTTATGCAGATGACACTTTATATCCCGCTGGCTCTTCACTTGATTTGAACGTTGCAAATCTGCAGCCTGCTTTTGATAAATTTCAAAATGGTCTCATCACACAAATTTATATTCAGCCAATAATATTCACCTAAAATGATCCAGCCTACAGTTCATGTTCAGACCTTTCACGGTCACAAAATTTAAATTGTTGACTGTTATAAACACTTCAGACTCTGGCTGGATGCTAGTTTTATGTTCCATATGGTTTTAAATACTGTGGAACACCTTTCTAGAAAATCAAAATAAAGATTGGATTTTTATATAGAAAATCCAAGATTTATTTTATATAGAAATAAATCTTGTATAATGTGTCTTTTTATTATGTTTTTTTTTTTTTTACATGACACTACCTTTTTAAATAAAGCATTTAATAGTAATATGGTGGATAAGGAAAAAAGGGACGCACTGATTAAAACATCGTGCCATGAGCTCTGCATCAGGCCAAACAAGGGTTACATTTAATACATCCGAAGTATATTGCAGATTCAGAGCCATGTTCCTGCATCACTTACCCCTCATGAAAATATTTCATATTTGAAAGACGCTAGTGCAGTTATTTATTTCACTTCATGAGCTCCTTCCAAGCGCATAATAAATGTGCGGTTTCCACACTTACACAAGGTTGTGTGAAGTGATAAATAATTCAAATTTAAGATGTGTTCACTCCCATAAATAAACCCACCACTTTGCTTTTGATGCCTTTTAGAAATGTGTCAGGTGCTGTGTTTATAGGCCATCTATAGACACTTAGCAGTAAATTCTGAAACTCATGCTGTAAGTGTAGGACATGCTGTGATGCACGTTGTTTTCTGATTGCATGTCCTCCATTCAGAGACCAGTAACTGAGTTTTAAACTGCTTGTCATTGCAGGTTCTGGGCCCATGGTACAAGGTCCTGACTGAATAGACTGGTGGTGCAGACAGACTTACTACTGTGGTGAGTGATCTGCAGCCAGGCTGGACTGTAAAATGTTTTCTCCCTGTGTGTTTACAGGTTTCAGATATCCTCAACTCTCACAGGACAAAAGAGAAGGCAGATTTTATTTTGTAGCATGTCCTTTCACAATAATAGCTTTGGAATAGTCATCACTTCCTTATTGATTCTGGTTCTTGTTGCTTGATTATATTACTGAAGTTTCTTGCTCACATGTAGGAAAATGAATGCCTTCTATTACTTGCATTTGCCCCCTGAGAAATTGTACATTTTAGGTTGGCATGAAGATTTTTTTTTTTATCGCGTCAGGAGGAGGTAATTCTGCAGGCGTGCCATGTGAAATGGATCACATGTGGTTAGGTCTGGAGATCATAAATGCCTCTGATTTAATGGAGTTGGATAATAATCTTGATTTTGTAAGATTATTAGAAAAAAGGCACAAGTTTCTGAAGTACTTCTCAAATCTTGCTCTGGTCTAAACGAGTGGATGGATCAGTAACACTGGCGGGCTTTCTTTGCATTAATTGGCCCAACGAAACCTAAAACTCCAGCCAGAGATGATGAGTATTACACTGGTGGGTATTAACATTCTTAGATTAGATTAGATTAGATAAAAGTTTATTAATCCCTTTAGGAAGATTCTTTGTGAACTCGGGGTTCCTGCTTCAGGCTCTGTGCATGCATGCTTTTTTTCCATTTTAAACCTCTAGTGGAGAGCACAGTGGTGAGATTAGGCAGGAAAGCCGGGAGAAAGTGGGGGATGACACTCAGGACAAGGTCTGGGGTGAACTCGAACCCCGACCTCTGCAGTAGCCTCCAGCATACGGGTCGCCCCCCGCTCAGCCAGGTGAGCTGTAAGGATGCCATATATCATTTGATCCCTCTGCTTGAGACGGATGAATCAGGCGGCGCCTCCTTCAGTCGGAGACATCCGAGGAACCGTTCATAGAGACAAAAACAAAGGCAGGAGAGCAGCACGCCAGAAAATTGTCTTCTTATGAATTGATAAGTGAATATATTTATTTTAGCTCTCATTTGTCTTTCCATTGTTTATTTCTCTGAGAGCTGCATATTAGAGCTCCAAAACTTTAAATGTTTCATTAAAAATCGGTACTTTCAGATGTGACGCTGCCCCACGGCCCAGTGAAGGAGACGTTTCTCCAGACTGAAAGTGAAATTAATTTTAGGGATTAATAATATATTTCCAGTGATAAATGGTCTACAAATAGCCAAGAGTCACATGCCTGTGACTCCGCAGCACAGTTTGCACTGCTGAAATTTTACTGCACGGCTTCCTTCGGTGATTAAGACACGACGCACTGGGTTGCATATATCAGACATTTTTGTCACACTTGGAGCGTGTCGCAGGGGTCTGAAACGCTCGCCAACATTAGACTAGGTTATCGTGGTGACCTAACCAGGAAAAGCCACCTTTGTGACATTGAGACGCTGCTTTGTAGCACTGCAGACATTGTGTGATTGTAGCATACCGCTTTAACGTCAAGTCTCTGGCTAGCTGCTAGCAGCTGTTGGTCTTGTGTATCCGTAGTGGGGGTAACAGTATCCAGTACAGTGCAGTAGGTGCCTTAGTTTTGAGTGATGTTGAAATGCATAGCAAAATATATTTGCCGTTGAGGAAATGAAAAACGTGTTTAGTGAGGAGATGCTGAGCTTTTCACTCGGGTTTAAAATAAGTTAAACACGAGTGCAGCTATTCCTTATTAACGGCTTCGGCCCAGAGCCTCTCTGCCACTGCACTGAGGCCAGCTCCCGTGTCACTCACTTGGACTGAAGCTTTAAAAATCCCCCAGGCTTACTGGCAGTTTGTCACACACGGGCGCCATCCCCCCCCCTGTTTTCCTGTTGTAGTGAGTTTATTTTTTGAAAAATCAGAAAGTGTGAAAGCGTCTGTGTTTGATTTCCACCGGAGGAGCAGGCCCCTCTTCCTGTTTGGTGCCGTTAAATAATCCAGCAGGTTTCCTGTGCACTCAGCCCAGCAACGCACACAGTTGCTCGACGGGACCCGCAGAAGCTGCAGGTCTCGGTGGTTATGTTTGTTTGAGGTCGGACGCCGAAGGATTTTGTGCTAACTTGCTGATAATGTGCGTTTGGTTGAATCTGCTGCTACAAACCGCTCTCACCCACTTTAGCAGTGTGCCGCGTTAATGTCAGGTCAGCCTCGTTGGAAGGCTTTGTTTTCTCCGCCGTGGAGCCCTCAGCGCTGCTTATTTGTTTTATTCATGATGCCACAACTCAGCACTGTAGCTCTTAGTCACCCAGTGAGTGTGTTATTTACATAAAGAGCCTGTAAGCACTTGTACAAGAAACCAAGAACCAAGCCATCTTGTAAATGGTGTTTTCTGGTGTGATATAACGTAGACAGATGAACTGTTGGAGGAAGATGGTGATGTCAGGGAGCGTGGTGGAGTATAAACTACACAACCAATTTGTTTGTGCCCTGCAGAAGCCTTTTACCCCCCCAACTTTAGGCTCACTCTGAACGCCCGTATTATTTCCAACATTTAAAATGCTTTTTAAAAAAATTTTATTTTATTAAATCACCCCAGGAGCAAGAGAGGACGAAGTCCTGCCAGGATGTCATTTCTCCTCTGAAGTTTGACAAGTCTTTAGAAAACATGGCTTCTGAGTTTAGCTTGTGTTTTGTATTATTATTAATCCACTTGTGCAGAACTGTGTGTTGCGCTCACAAGGCTGTCGTATTTAGGAGGAGAAGAAAGAAGCCTTTGTTCTAAAATGATTCAGCCCACTGTATTGATTGTGTGTCACTTTGCCTAGAAACCAGCTCCCCCTTTTCCAGAATGTGCCCCCATTCTGAAATCGCACCACAAATATTTCAGACACTTGTCCATTAGTGTGTCCTAAAGGGAGTGAAAATTTCCACACCTCCTGCAAAGGACGCGTCCCCGGGAAGCTCAAACCCTCGTTTAGCGAGAGAATGAAGAGATATTTAAAGTGATAGTTAAATACAGATCAGGCGCGGCGGATGGACGGTGAGATCAGGGTTGCCGGTGCTTTTCTGTGGACATCTCTGCCAGAGACGTTTGCAGGAGCAGTGCAGTCAAAGACGGCTTTGGCTGCTCAGAAGAAAATCATCACATATGGTTGAATTTTATCATTTAGATTTGAAGTTCAGCTAAATTTGAACGAATTCAGCTCGCTAACACCTCCGATTTAGTGCTTCGCCACACGCAGTCTTTAGTTGGGTTGCTCGCTGGCCAGGTTGGTTTTGTGATGTCAGAGATGCCTTTTAAGCTGCCTCCCCAGAGGGGATCACATCAGTGTTTGATGGCGGTCAGAGATCTGCTGCAAGCTGGGGGTTATGGTGCCACTGTGGTGAACTTAAAGAGGCCACACGGCAGGAGGACGTCTGCCAACAGTGGTGTTGAAATTTGTCCCTAGGATGAGACTCGCTGGAGAGGCAGCTGATCATAAATAAAGTCAGTAAAATCAAATATTTTCTTTCTGTCACAATCTGCTTGGCAAATATTAATAAATAAGGCTGGGTTCAAGTTTCTTAGAGCCGGTTCTGTCCAGTTAAATGGTTTTATGGTTGTTCTGAATTCGGCACACTGGCAGGCAGATTGAAAAGCAGCCATCACAGTGAGGGAGGACACTCCCTGAAAATGCAGATAATGGGGCAACGCCTCTGGGGAGACATCGATAGATCTGAATGTAGCTGCACTCACGAACTGTGCCCCAAATAGCTGAGTAACAAATGGAGAAGGACGAGAGAAACGTCCCCGTCTCCTCTTTCACCTCCACACGGCCGGCCCATAAGTGCATGACGTTGGAATGAATGTTGGGTTGTCTGGTTCAGGAATGTTAGAGAGCTGTGTGGCCAGGCCATAATTTCATGCAACGAGCTGCTGCCAACTAAACGCTGGTTTCTGCAGTAGCTGCTTCAAACATTTCTTTGGCGTCCTGCCTCTGAGGTTTCTCGTTACTTACTGTGAAAATGTGCACTAAGTCGGATATCTGTGCAAACTGCAAGTGATGAAGATCGGTGAATAACAAAGCATCCTCGTGCTCATTCCATCACATGTGAAAATAAGTATCTTTTTATGTTGGTTAGCTGGACAAATTGATAAAAATAGACCTTCATGGTTTACATTAGTGCCATCATGTTTGTGTTGACAGCGCTGACCTCCGTGGGAACCGGGAGACTCCCAGAGGAATTGAGTTATTACTACCAGTGTCTCCCTAACCCCTTTATTCTTTTTCCTCTTCCAAAAGAGCAGTGATTTGCAGAGTTGTGGGATTCAGAGGCACTGTGTGAAGTTAATTCATGTTAGCTCTCAGCCTTTGAGAGCTTTGTTCACCTTCTATAATCATCAAATGAGACATGATCCTGGAGCCAAAGTGCCAGAGTGGAGAGAAAACAGCACAGTGAAAAGCTGAGGTGCCTTTGATAGGTGTATTTTCCAGGTAGCTACGTGGTTCGCCTGCTACATTGTTTCCCAGCTTCACGGCATCATTTGGGCGGGGAGGTATGATCCAAACATTTATCAGTCTACCAACTTCAGTCCCAACAACTAGCGACTGATAATTTTTAAAAATTATTTTGTTTATTTGCTGCTGGTCTGCGTATCTATATCTGCTTATCATACTGATGCACATCCCAGCATCTGTGCACAGCCCTCAGATGGAGCTTCACACAACAAAAGGTCACAAGTTACAATTTAAGGACCTTCTTAGATGTTGTGATGAAGGCAGGCCGTTAAATTTGGAAAATAAAGTGGAAAAAAATATCACACCAGATTACACGGGGGTAAAGAAACCAGCCAGTACATGCAGCCAGTCGCAGATGGCCAATATGTTCACCCAACTGCCCAGCCATAGTGTTGGTGTGACGAGGCCGTGAGCTGATATTATTGGCCTACCTCTGTTTTCTTTTATTAAATCAGTGCATAAATAATGATTACATGGAAGCCTCTCAAAGTGAGTGTCTCTGATACTCATGAAGCCAGTTTTATCAGTTCGGTTCAGCCCTGACGGACAGGAATAGGATCCAGGTTGTGGAGTTTGTGCAAGAGAGAGACTCTAAAAGCAGTGCTTGGAATAAGTATGTATTAATTAATTAATTATTGTGTGAAGGGGATTTTTTTAACATCATGTTCTAACCCAAGATTTCACAGCTGACCCATGCTCACCTGTTAAAACCCCATAACGCCGAACGTGTCGTCAGGGACGCGGCGTACTCAACAATGCCGCCGTTCGCGGACTTCCGGCAACAGTTACCGTAATAACCCTACGTTGGCTGTGAAGCGCAATATCAGCCGTCACAAACCGTTTGAATTTTTCCGCCAGGACAAACGGTGGCGTAATTACGGTAATTCAAAGTTCCTTTGATCAGCCGCCTCAGCGGTCATACGCCCGGTGTCTAGCCAGCTGTTCACGGCTAGTGGGGGCAGGTTACGGGTGCTTCAGCGGCGATCGCCCGGTGTTAGAGGGTTAACCCCACCTGTCGGTAAATTGGCTTATCCTGTTTGTTTGGCTTGGTACCTCTGATCTCACAGTGGTACTGGAAATAGATGCTAGTTCTTCAGTAAGGGTATGTGGATTAATGGCTTACTATAGTAAATCCATTCAAAACAACAGAAAACAAAAGGTTTAATCTGTGATGTCACGTGTCAATGCGACATCACAGATTAAACTGTGCGAAGGCTGCTGCAGTAAAACCTGAAGAAACAGGAGCAATACGCAACCGAACGAAGTAGATGACATA
>JAMQGT020012314.1:0-120984 GCA_024447675.2 Pterophyllum scalare | reverse complement strand
AGTGTTATAGTTTCTTGGTTCAGATTACGTATTGCTGACAGGTGATGTATTTTTATTATAAAAAATTCCACACTTGGTGTACTGTAAAGTAAATCTGACATTGGCAGAGTGTGGATGGTAAAGGAAGATAGAAAGCAATGCTAGTTGGTGGGTGATTAATGAAGTGTAATGTGGCGTAGGCAGGCTTTTTTCCACAGGAACAGTAGAAAGTCGAGGGGTAACCAGCACACTGTAAACTACAGGAGATAAATGTGACACATGGAAACAAAAAGAACATGGACGCCAAAAATAGCATAAGGGAAACTTTATGGCAATTTGAATTTGGACATAATGGTTGTAAGGGCTAATGATTATTGGGTTTAAATACTGACGGTAGTCTCTGGAACTTGAAGAAGTGACTGGACTGCTTTAAATTTCCTGAACATTTTTCACCTCTCATCCAAAAAGACTTCCTCAGTTCTAAAACTAAATGGTGGTTTTGAACCAATAATTGTAACGACCCAGGCTTTTTTTCACACCTTGGCGCATGTGATTACGCACATAAACAACAGTGGGTCAACGAACACCTCCAGGGGAGTACGCCCACTGGGGTTTAAATACCACCATTAGGTTTTAGAGCTGAAGGAGCCTTTCAGATGAGATATGCAAGCTAGGGCTCTGAAGTTTTTTAGTGGTACAATGTATAGAGGGGCCCTTTCAGTTGAATTCATACATTCATATGTTTAAAGCACATAATTAGCTAGAAGTTTGATAAACTATTTACTGTGAATTATATAATTAATAATATATTTACTAAATGTGCATTAAACTGTACTCTCTTTCTTTATCAATTCACTTTCAACCCTACTGACATGAAACATAAAAACAGGCCAACACTGCCCACAGTCACCAAGACTGGAGGCCCTCTGATTACCCCAAACAGTAAATAGGCAAGCAGGTTTTTGAAAAAGGAAATGTCAGACCACACAAATCAGAGGGAGGTGCTCATCTCTGAAGGCAGCCTTTCGAGCTGAAAACATTCTTCAGCATATCTACGTTCGTAGATAGTTCATAGTTAATTCAGACAGCCAATTCAATAAGATTCTTCAAGATTAGGCAGTCCATCATAGTAACAAATGATCGCGATGTCTCTAATAAGGTCACACCTCTCAAACAGAGAGCAACAAGGCTGCCTCAGACACACACGAAGGAACAGACAGACGCGGTCACTTTAGAGATGCAGGCCAAGCGCTGTAGGGGAGAAAAGTTTTCACTTAAACTGGAGAATTCTCTCTTCATTAGCGCCTTTGGACTTCAGGAAGAGTTCCGTCTATTTGTTCGTTTTTTTCCTCTCTTTGTAGTTTTTTTTCTTTTCTTTCCTTCTTTGTCTGTCTCTCTGTTGTTTGGGTACGTTTGGACTTAGTTGAGATGGTAAAGTTTGGTTCAGACAGGCAACAAAATGTGCCGTTGTTCAAAGCCAGAACCACCTTAGTTTGAATCTTACCTGCTTTTATTCTGAAACTAACACAAATCTGAATGTAGTTTAAAGTTTTTTGATTCCTTCTTCATGTATATACAAATGTGACAGATCAGCTCACTCACTGTGGAGTGTTTTCAGCATTAGTGTAGCATATATAAAAGTGATTTATCTTGGTTCAAGTTGTATCAAAATGTGAGGGGTGACAACTGGACTTCCTATGTAAGGAGCAGTTTATTTGAGTTTGTGTGCATGAGACAGCTGCTGTATCACTCAGGGGTCTCTAAGCTAACAGTGGCCTCACACATTTACCTTTTGACCCCCTCCAAGTCTTTTCAGTCATTGTCCGTTGTGCTCGTCCACTCCTTCTCCTGTTGTACGGTGTGTGCTCTCCTCCTGCTTTCTTTCTCACCTCTGTGTTTAGCTAAAAGTCTCATTGACACACACACACACACACACCTTTTTCTTTTTATGGAAACAGTGGTTAAATATGTTGAAATCTATGGATGCAGGTACTACCTGATGTCTTCTCATCAGGTAGCTGGTACTAACCTGATAACTGCCCCCGATCACACTGTAAGCCTAGTACTCCTGGGAAATGTGAAACATCAGCAGTAATGAATATGATCTGACATTTAACATAACTCTTAGTTTGAGAGCAGTTATTTAATGTACTGCTTTAAGAGCAGATTGCGGGCAGTGCTTTTTTTTTTCTCAGTGTGTCAGCAAAGTAATCTTCTTTGTAACCAGAAGCCACTTAGATCGACTTCTAGTCTCTTGTGCATTTAAGTGTACAAGTTGTTTCCTGCGGGAGCAAAACAGGCCCATGCTTTTTCTACCTGAGATTTAATTGGTAATAATGATTTGATTGTACTTTAAATGCATCAGACAGAAACGTTTTTCATGCACCGCCACCCGCAGAGTATGATGAGTAAGAATTCACAGACTGACAGTGTACAGTAAGTGACTTAAAGACTGGGCAAACTTTTTAAATTATTTTCCTTTACACATGATGCTGTGCATATGTATCCAGCAGCTATAGGGGTATTGGGCTTAACCCTTGAGTTTTGTTTAGAGGTAAGAGTCAAGTAACCAGGCAGCCCAGTTTTGCTTCTGTCATCTAGTGTTTCAGGGTCGTACCAGTGGAACACTGATACTATTTAGTAAAGTTGAGGATATATTTTCACAGTGCGCTTTAATGTGATGTGCCAGAAGTGATAGAAAATGTGTAGAAATGGTCCCTTGATTAATTTGGCTTTAGCTTCTTGGTTATTTTCCCCAGACAGGACAGAGACAGTGCCGAGAGGGCTCACGAGAAGGAAATGGCATCTGTGACTGACTCAGCACGGGAAAGGGAGAGAGAGCTGACTGTGATGCTGCAGCAAACAGAATCCGAACACCGGGAGAGAGGTCAGTGCTTCAGTCCACAGCGGTGACGGCGGGTTTGTCTTCAAGCTTTTGACTTGTGACACAGCTCACTGTGTCCTCTTTTCACTTCTGAGTTAATCAGAGATATTTGGCTCCCATCAAAAAAAAAAAAACAATCCCTCCTTTCTACTTCATCTGCCTTTTTGTCACCCAACAGTTCCCAGCAGCAGTCATCTTAAGGTACTTTATATTGTAAGACCTTTTAACATTATAAAGCTTTTTAATTAAATACACACTGATAGCCTATCTATGCCAAACATACTTATAAACACTCTGTGGCTGTACTATGTGTATGTATCTTTGTTTTTTTAATAATTTGTATTAGCAGAATCTTCAGAGTAGAGGAGACAACAAACGAGACAAAGTCAGGAACTAATAAAATGCATCATTAAATGTTAAATTTACACTAAGTCATTAAAGAAATATGAGTTTGTGGATGCTGATAGAGGAAGTGGACATTGGGGGTCAGTATTCCCAAAACGGCTGCATTTAAAAAGTTTTCAGTGAAGGGCCGCACACACTTGAGAAACTGTACACGGCTACACAGCAGTGTGTTCTCAAATTTGCATTGCCACAAGGTTTACTGTAGTCCCCTGCAGTACACAGGCATGTCACTTCTTACACAGAGGAGAGGTCGGTGTATGTTTGAAATAAACAAGACAACAGAACCCAGCAGGACTGAATGGGACAGCGCAATCACAGTCAAATATCCAGAACAACAAGGAGCAAAACAGCAGAGTTGACCAGGGTCAGCTACACATTCACATCCATTGAGCTGGAAGAGTTTCAGTCCCCTCCTCAAGGACAATTCAGCATGGTGGATCTTTGTTCGAACAAGGTCTTGAACCTGCATCATCCAGTTGAAGGATGTCTTTCTTCTTTCTGTGCCCCCTCATCCCCACCATGACAACATAGAGAGGAGAACAATTCATCTGAACTGAACAGAACATGGCTGAAGTGACCTCAGAAGTGCAGAACAGAGTAGAAAGAGCCAAACAGAAGCCTTAAGAGGAGAAGAGAGAGAAGAGAAGCAGAGCAGAGGGAAGGTGATGGGAGCAGAGCAGGGAGACCCAGCTCAGAGCTCCCTGTCTGTCTGCGCAGCAGAGCTGCTGCTGCTAGCACATCTGTTGCACCATCTGGATACCCCCCCCCAATATCCCACCACCCACCCTCAGCTACTCTCCCTCCCTTCCCCTATCTTTTTATTTACCTGTGGTTCCCTTCAACAACCCAGGAGCCTGCTGGTACACAGAACAAAGATGGAGGGTATAGAGAGAGGATTGGGTGGGGGTGGGGGGTAAACAAAGGGTTTTTTTGCTGGCGCGTGTCGACAGCACACATGTTGTCTAAAGAGAGCTGACATCAGAGCACAGCAGGAAACTGTGGATAGGGAGGGGATAGAGGGGTGGACGTCCTTTAGTAGCTCGCATCACTTCCTCTCCCCGTGCAACCCAACAGACGAGCTGGATAATTAGCTTTCTTGCTCTCCAAATCCCGCCTCTCTGTCCATCCGTTTGTCCTTCCATCCATCCACCCCCCCCATACTCTCTCTCTCTCTCTCTCTCTCTCTCTCTCTCTCTCTCTCTCTCTCTCTCTCTCTCTCTCTCTCTCTCTCTTTCCGCTCCCTCCCACCTTTTTCTTTTTTTCTGAAATTTTTTTTTCATGTTTCTTTTTTGAGTAAATGTGTACAGAGCAGCCTCTAGATGATATCAGATATTTGTTTCTCTCTGTCCCTCCCTCCCTGCCACGCTTCTTCCCTCCATCCCTCCCTCCCTCATTTTTCCTCTGTTTGTTTCCAGTGCCAGTTCTGCTGTGTTTCTGTGTCCCAGGGTTCTTTTTGGCCTACGCATGGCCAGACGCATTCAAAGCCTGTTCAGCTAATTAGCATTCTTCATACAACTTTTCCAGCACTGACCAAACTTTGTAGAGTGTATGTGTGTGTGCACGGCTGTGAGTTTGTGTAGTTTAGTTTAATAGTTTAATGCTCAGTGGCATCCAATTTCTGCTTGCCGTACATTGTCTGTGGTACTGATTTGAAGGAGAAGTCTTTATACAGTGGAATAAAATAGGTTAGTGGTCCCTTTAGAGACAGTCAATGGGTGAGGTGATTATCATCCTCAGCATTACCCTTGAAATTTCTCCCAATCAAAACTTATATAACTTTTTGTTTTAATAGTTAATCTGTAGCACAGAGAGAGTGAAGAAGAGAGAAATGTCTAAAGGAGAGAGTCCAGTTTCTGCCTGCAGAGATCTAACATCATCATATATCTTTATTTTCTCCAGTATCTGCTGTATGCAAAGGAAAAAGTCTGAGCTACTTTTTTCAAAGACTGCGAGTCCTTGGTGTTTTTTTGGTTTTGGTCGACTGTAACAGAATGCTGGAGCAGGTGGATCATTCCCTCAATCCAAACGGCAGCCATTGTTATTTTAAAAGAGCAGACATATGTTGGAGAGCTGAACGTGGACCATTTCAAAGGAACGATGAAAGCCCCGTGTTGGATTGTTCAGAAAGAGGCCCCCATGAGTGGATGAGGAGGTGGCAGGAAGGGTGGAAAGGAGAAAGAAAGCACTTTCAAACAACTACCCGCTCTTTTTCTCCACCTTGTTTTACCCTTTCACACTTTATATTAAAATTCTCTCTTCTCTGCACGGCTGTTTTTTCTCTGTACATTTATTTCTGTTGATTGAACAGTTTTTATTTTAATAGGACTGTTGACTAAAGCATTTTTTTGGGAAAAAAAAAGATTCAAAGAGAGATGTGTACCCGTATTTGACTTTTGCTATAAGTTTCATTGTTCTGTCCATAAGGTAGACGCTGTCCTCTGACGTGAGGCCACTTGGTTTTCTGTGCATCCACAGAAGTTGGGAAACGTAATTTATTTTCACTAAGTTTTCATAGCGACATATGTTATTTTTTATTTCATTTAATTTAGCCAGTAATAGTTCACTGTGTAATTTTTGGTCTACACAGTAACAAAGCGGTACACGAAGCCGCGGCAACTAAAAAAAGTACTTTCTTTTTCTTTATAAGGAGATCCCACATGATGACTCCAGTTTAACAGTCACGATGTGATGAAAAATATCTTTTGGTGTATTGCAGTCCTTTAGAACCGTTAACTTTGGCATGATGTCCTTCTTTTGTTATTTATTTATTTTTGTTTGTTCGTGTTATTGGCCCCTAACCCACCAATTTTTTTCAGTACCAGCAGTGTTTAGATCTAATTTTAAATCTTCCTTTTCTTTTTCTTTGTAGTTTTAATGATGTGCATGCATGTATTAGACATACATGCACATGTACTGAGGCCTTTGAAACTGCTGCCTAAACATTTCTTGTCTTCTCAGCTTAAAAAAAAGGAGCAATTGAGGGTTTTTTCAAAATATGGAGGCTGTTTATTGAGTTCTGTAAATGTCTTTAAATCATTTCTCCAGATTTAGAGTCAAGTCTCTGTCTGGCTGTTAACTGTATATATAATAAACAGGTGAGCATGCAGGTTTATCTCAGTTTTTTTCCACTGAAGAACAATGTTTTACTCTCCTCTTTTTCTCGTGTTGTTTAGTTTGTCTGTTGTTTTTCCTTCTTTTTCAGCTGTGTCGTTATAGTTACAGTAAAAACAAACTGTGACGCTATATAAATGATTAGGCTGTGCTTGTATCACTCTCACCTGTTGTATTATACTGTCATTTAAAAAATTTTGATTTGGTTACACAGCTTAAAAATGTAATCAGCATGTCCTTTTTACTGAGATGGTCCTTTTTACATATAGCAGCAGTTAATTAAAGGGAGTGTAATTGCTGATAGGTAAACAACAGCTGTTACAGTTTCAGATGAAGTTATTAAGCTGTGTTTAAGTATTAGACTGAAGACGGTTTCCTTTGGCTCAGTTTGTTTTGGTCAGACTGGCGATTTATTTTGAAAGGAGCTAAATACACATCTGTATCTATATGATCTCCATGTAATGCATCATGCATAAAAAGGTGTCTGATGCTGCTGTATATGAAACTGGCGCATACTGTATGCTGCTATCATCGTTAAAAACCTGTCACTGTTTGTCCGAACAGCTGCAGATTCACTGATGGTATTAAACTATGTTTGCATTCAAAATAAACAAGGTTTCATTTTGAAAGAGAAGGGTAGGTAGATGATCGTAGCCTCCTGTGACGACAGATCCTAGAGGCAGCTCTTTGAGTTAAGAGTGGAATTGAAGAGAGATATAATTTCCACCTCCCCCATCAGTCCATGAAGTCACCTGTGGTGGTTAAACTAAAAGTGATGGTCAGCTTTCTCATCATTGATTACAGCTGGAGAGTTGGAGGGTCTCCTGAGTTCCCAGAATTCCCTCCTTGGAAAGCTGAATGAAGAGTGCTGCAACCTGGGGACCAAATTGGAAGAGCTGGCCAAAAAAAGCAGGTCAGTGTTTTCTCCTTGTTTCCTCTGGATTTGAACATTTATTCACTGTTATGCCTTCATTTTGTTTTTCCTGTTATTGTTTGCTTCCTAGTTCAGTGACCCCCCCCCCCACAAAACAGTTGTTTGTTCTGCCACTCTGTTGTTTATTCCCTCTATCTGTTGGACATCCATGTCATCATTTCACAAAGCATCATCTATCCAGGCTGTTTGAACAGAGCATGTCAACATACTACATACTGCTTTCCAGTCTGACCTGTTTTCTTGTTAACCTGATGCTACAGTAGTCACAGCAGGCCTGCCCAGCTCTCCATCTGGGCTGAATGTGTGTGTGTTTCAGTGTGTGTTTGTCTTCTGGGTGTGTGTGTATGACAGTGACCCTGGGCTCAGTGTCCTGTCAGCTGTTGGAGCTGTGCTGCACATTAGTCACATGACAGCCTCCAATCTGGCCCTGCCAGACCGTACTGGCCTCACCAGCCACAGGACACATGCACACAGCGCGCACACACACACACACACACACACACACACACACACACACACACACACACACACCACACAAGTACACTGTGTATTTGGTTTGCAAGGACATGAATACCAGGTACATGTATACGGTATTTTTATGGGTACAAGCTCACACACTCATGCAGACACACTGGCCTGAAGGCCCATAGCCTACATCTTCTGGATGTGTGTGTTATGTAGTTTAGCAGCAGCGCGGTGATGGTGTGTTTTGTGCCTCGGGCTGTTTAAGCTCCTGGAGTCCAAGCCCAGCGTAGCGGTTAAAGTCCTGCTGGACGGCCTCTCTTGGGCTAAGTGAGGTTACAGTGAGACAGTTGCAGGAAGATAAAAAGAAAAATGATCATCTGTTTTTGGTAATTACTCATGTTGACTATGCACCTTTTATCAAGTGTGCTGCTCCATATTGGCCAGTTTAATGTTGTGAAAGTGACACTTGGGTTTAATACCTGATGCTACATCTGAACATGTAGCTTTGTTGCCTGTTACCTTGCTTTATATGGTTGCATTTCCTGCTATTACCCCTGCTGTTACCTCTATTGTTGATGTTTGGTAGACAATGTGGAAAATGGTGCTCTTAAGAGGGGTAGGTTTGCCATCTTTAACTGCAGAGTAAGTAGCATCAGTATTATTTGTTTTAACCTGTATTTAATCAAGAAATACAATTCCTGAGACTTCTATTTCCTGGGCAGCATGAACCTACCATTTTATTTGTTGGGGTGAGAATTCCACAGTAGTCAGGGAAATCCCACACAAGCACAGGGAAAACATACAAACTACACACAGAAGGGCTCTGAACCCAGGACCCTCTTGCTGTGACCCTGCTTGCTGTGAGGCAACAGTGCTAACCGCTGAGCTACCTTGCAGCCATTTATTTGATGGCACCTGTCCATTCAGAGACACATTTTAACCATTTTAACACTTGCACCTATGTTCTTGTAAGATGTGTGCAACACTTGAGAAAGGAACAGAGAAAATTTGAAGTTAGCTAAAAAGTATTTTATTCAATAAAAAAGTGAACAATGAATTTATTGTGAAGGTTTTGTGCTGCTTTGTACTTTGCTAGTATGAATATTGCGTGTGTGTGTGTGTGTGTGTGTGTTACTGTGTGCAGACGCGGAGCTGGAACAGCTGGCACTGGAGAAACAACACTTGGAGGAAACAGTGAAGAATCTGAGAGCTCGCTGCTCTGATATGGAGGAACAGTGCGTCCAGCACGGTCGCATGCACCAGCGCATGAAGGACAGGTGGGCACATAACACACATAGCTACACATACTGTCCTTGAGCAGAGGGTAAAATGTTTTCCGGCACCCTTTCAGGGTGTTTTTTTTTTTGGTTTTTTACAAGCTTAATAAACACCGATTCTACTCAAGTATGTCTTGTAAATTAACAGTCAAGAAGGTTCAGGAGAGATGCTGAACATTTTATCTTATTGAAAGAGTCCTGTGAATGTCAATGACATATCAGTCCTGAGATCAGCCTTGGTGCAGTTTGTGCGCTCTGAGGGTTTTAAATATTCATTTCTTTACATTTTTGCTGTGATGGCAGAAGGCCTTACAAAAAAAAAAAAGCAGTTTTCTTCACAGTCTGTCCCCAACCAATGAATCTTATGCACATCTGATGTTTATTTTTATATAAGAATTGTTTTAATTTTTCGTTGACACAGTGGTTTTTGTGTCAACGGTTTATTCTCCTGCTGTCTGTACTGAGGCTGCACACGCCAAGTGTTCCTGATCAGAAACTTTTCTTACATAACGGACTGGAGAAAATAAAGTACTTACAGCATTATAACGAGGCGGTTGTGATCGTTCACCGCGCTCATGTACAAATAGCTAACAACTCAACATGTATAATGTGCACATGTTAAAGCAAAATAGTCTTAAAAGTAGGACATTAGGTGCTCATTTATCAGATTGCTCATTTACAGCTGTGTTTATTCACGCCTCAGCAGATTAGAGGAATTATGAAGTTAACAAGTTGGTAATTCACGAGAAGTTGTGTTTTGGCGGTGACTTAAAACCCATAATAAGCTGCAGTAAGTTTCTCTCAGTCAGTGGGAACTGTCACACAATGCTCCCATGCACTTTTCCCACTCTAATAGAGCCTTAATTACTCTGCAGTGAAGAGTAAAGTGAGATTTTAGGTATTTATGAACCATAAAAAGTCTTCAAGTCAAACAAAACACAGTGCATTGTTGCATTTAAAGAACAAAGCTGAACAAAATGAGTTGATGAGTCAGGTAAGAGAAAAGAAATCTGCAACTATTCTCATAGTTGAGTAAAAAAAAAATACTCAAAATGAGTCACTCAAACTTCTCAAATATGAAGATTTGTTGGTTTTCTTCACTTATAAAAGCTGCAGTTAAAAGTGCTTCCATCTTTGGCTTATGCTACAGTATCTGTACATGTGTATGTGTGATGCGGGGGTCCCTTCCTCCTCAAGTGTGGAGCCCAGTTGGCGTGTGTCTCCACGGGGCGCCTGGCATACAGCCTGGCTCTACCAATGTGGGCGAGGGTGTGTGGGTGTTGTTGCCCCACTCTGCAGGATCTCTACCCCATTGCCCCCCACTTTTCCTCTTAAAACACACACACATACACACACACTCACAATCTCGCATACCCTTTTCTCCTGTTCCATCCATGACACTACATATTGTCTACCACCCACCGGTGTTAACCTGTCGATAGTCACACAGTGCCAAAAAAACAAAGTTTACCAAGTCACAGCTGTCTCCTGGTTCTGTGTGACTCTTTGTGTGGTTTAGGAGGAAGAAAAACTCTTTAAGTTGACAAGGAGTGTGAAGTATGAATATTCTGTATGTTTCTGTGCATATGTTGCTGTGGTATTTTGTGTGTACGTGTGCGCGCCTGTATGTGTATTGGTTGCTATTGCATGTTCTCAGGAGGTTTAGCAGAGCAGGAATGTGGCTGCCAAAAGTGGATTGGCTGGGAAGTTGGCACCTAACTTCTCTCTTCTCCCAACTGAACCACGATAATCACTCTTGGCATTTACTGAGTTTTATTTTCTGCTTTGACACTTAGTTTGTTCATGAATCCTCCTGATATTTAAAAATCTCTCGAGTTCAGTTCTACAAGAGGTCACTTCAGGAGCGACTGTTAAGCCGGCTGACCGCATTTTTGCATTTTATTTTGCAGCCGGTATAAGGTGTGTACATTTGAGTGCATTTATGGGGGTTTTGATGAGCAGTTTGGGGCATTTATGTGCTTTTTTTTTTTTCCCCCAGGTGACTTGCTTTAAGAAGGTGCAATATAGAGCTGAGGTAGAGAGGTGTGTCTCACACTTATCACACACAGTGCTGCTAATACTTGTTTTGTTGTGGTTCTATTTCAAGTAAGGTGAGGACAACTATTATAGAATATATGGAATAAGCCATTCACAGCGTTTATTGGGGAAATAATTTGTTGGCTTTTGGAAAGTTTAGTGGCAGGCCTGAACTTTGCGATCTCACATAATAGTGTGTATACATGCAGTTTTGTTTGTGTGCGGATAAGCCAGTACGTCATATAATTCTTTTCTTGTACTCGCATGCTGTCGTGATCTTCGGTGTGGCTGCGTGTCTATACGTTGGGTTTTGTGGTCCCTGTAGGCCCTGAGTGCATGGTGGGTGCCCCGCCGTGCCGCTCCGGGGTTAAGGTGTACGTGTTAACAAGCTGGTGTAAGTGGGTTCAATATCCAGCGCCCCGCCCCTCCCCACAGCCTCTCCATCGGCCTGCAATCTGTGCTGCGAAGAGCGGCAACAGCGCACCACGCACAAAACATTTGGAAAATCAGCTTGATTTATTTTTACATGGGCAAGCTGATTGCCAAACTACACAGGGGTTTTAGCACACAATGTTTTGCTGCACCACTTAATTATTTATTTCACTATTTCTGTGCTGTTGCTTTTTTTTCTTTTTTTTCTTTTTTCTTTTTTTTGTTTGGAAATGAAGGAATGGAGCGGGGGGTGGAGAGATGGAGCAGGACAGCAGCGAGTTAGAGATGATGCAAAGCCACTTTCAGCAAATGTTTAATTAAAGGTTCCACGATTCGTTTTTAACGAGCCTTTTTTAAAAAACCTTTTGATGTTTAAATGTGTAGCTTAAGATTTTAGATTTAGTTTTTTTTTTTGTTTTTGTTTTCAGGAATATTTTATTTAGACATTTTTAATGATATTTTAATCTTTTTCACATGCTTCTGCATCAGAGAAAATACAAACAGAAAATCAGCCTTAATTAGCATTATAGCCGTTAAAAATGACGGCTGATCTTGTGTCAGTGGGCTGGTGATGTTTGTGAGGTAGCTCTGATTTTTTATTACATACAAGCAGCCTAAATATAGACAAAATTAAAATGTTATTTTACTGTAAGTTCTTGTTGGATTAATGTGTTTTTTTTTGTTGTTGTTGTTTTTTTTTAAGGAAAGATCTTGATAAAACTCTGAGAAAAGTGAAAATTTTGCAAATTAACTAGTTAATAGAAACATGTAAGCCCTGAGTAAAAGTCATACATTTTTTTAGTTACTGCAAAATATTTTTTTAAAGCAGCTACAGTATTAAAATAGGATGAGATAATAATGCAAAATGCAGACTGAGTTAATGTACGGCTGGCCCTAAAACTTCAGTACACTTGGCTTTTGGTTGGAAATTTCTCTTAGGATGTAGCATAAATAATTAACAAGAAGTGTAAACAAGAATGAATATCTAAAATAAATATCTAGAAATTATATATATAATTATTTTTCCTGTCGGAGTTATGTTGGTGGGAAAAAAAATGACTTAACTGTAACTTCTTCAGTTTTCTATCCATACTAATTATTTCTCAGCTCCTCTGCCCTCCGTCTCCTCTTACTTTCCCCTTCTCTTCTTGTCGCTTTTCACTTTACTTTCCTTTTCTGCTCCAACTTTTCTCCTCTCCTCTCTTCTCATCCTCCCCTCTGCTTTCCTTACTAAACACCACACAACCTTTTCTCACCCCACAGCTGTTGGCAGGCTGTTTCACCAATTATCACTACGCATGTACACACTTAGGTCACGCACACAGACTCTCACACACATGTATGACAGACCAACATAACACCAACGCTTGCTTAACCACGCAGAGTGTGTTTGTTAGGGCTCGGTGTGTGAGTGCTATATAGGTGTGTATGTTTGTGTGTGCTTTTATCTGCACACAACTCACTGTACAGCCCTTTAAGAGGAGTAGCAACATATACGCAGATGTGTCTGTAGATCCACAGGCTTCACTGGGCCATATGGCCTCCACGGAGAAAGATGGTGCTTGCGTCTGGAGAAGAGTAAAGGAGGGAGGGAGGGATGGAGTGAAGGATGGAGGGCCATGTGTGGCATGAGCTGTGCAAGCAGTTGTTGAAGTATGTATGCCTGTGGATGTGTGTGTGTGTGTGTGCGCGCCTGTGTTTGTGTGTTTGCACCAGAGGCTCCAGGAGATTGGTTAATGGAACAAATGGTCGCGGCGGGCCAGGGAAGAAGAAACAGGCTTGCTGCTACCGCAGGCGGACAGCGAGCCTCAGGCGAGGGCTGCTTCATCTGGGCTCATGCCACACACATACACACACCCTCTGTCAAACCCTCATCCCCCCCCCCAAACACACAGTGTGCTGCCATGCCGCCCCAGAAGCAAAAGGACGCTCCTCGCAAAACTTTTCATTTGCAAATGAAGTTGGCAGAGGCTGGGCAGAAGAAAACAGGACAGCTTTCATTTGTCTCATCTGTGTCTGCACACATACACACACACGCACAGATATGTGTGTGTGCATCTGTGTGTGATGAGTTGCAACTATGTGTGTGATCTGAGAAGTACAGAGAAACAGAGGGACGATAAAAAGAGTGAGATGTGGAGAAAGTGAGGATAAAGACAAAATAAGAAGGCCCAGTGTGAGAGCCAGCATCGTTAACGCCTCGTATTCATCTTCCACAGAGCGCTAATATTAACATCACCTCCTATATTTCACATACATTTTTTTTTTTTTTTTACTGATCACATATACTTGTTTTTTCACAGATTTTTAAATGGATGTTTTTTAAGTTTTCACATAACAGCAACCCCTTCTCTGTGTCAGGTTTTTGTTATGAAGGAAAAGTTGATCCCATAGGTAATCTGTGGTTTTTCAGCAGCTACTGTGCAAGTTCAAATATATTAAAAACATTTCATATATTTAACTTTGAATTTCAAATTTGAACAAACGCAAATGTGAGAGAGTCTTAACTATTTTAACAGACAGGTCAGACTTCACCTCCTTTTCATTCCACTCTCACACTTGGGTTCTTACCTCTGGATGGCGCTGATCAGTTGTCCTCCCTCCTCCTTCATCTTCCTCTCCTTCCTTTCTCATCGTTTCTGTCTCCGCATGGCCCAGCTGGCTTCTGTAGCCGGGAGCAACCGCAAGGCGGCCTGCTGAAAGAGCATTGTCAAACGGTGGCTTTACAGCTCTGTCACAAACACACACACACACTCACACACAGACGCACAGATTTGCAGCTCAGATGTCAGGCTGTAGCCAGAGGCTTGCAAGCTGGAGCGTTAACTGTGCAAAGCGTCACATCTCAAGCCCCAGTCAGTGACTCTAACACTACTTCATAAAACTACAAGTAGAAAACTCGAACAGAAACACCTGCCCCTTCTTTAGAAAAAATGTTAAAAGTAACATCAGCAGAAACACTTTAATGCCAGCGAACCAAACACTCAAACACGCGGCTTAAAAAGAGTCGGGAGGCCTCGAGGCAGCAAACGACTCTGACATTAAATAGATGATTTCCCAGCCTGCAGCAGCACCGACACCTCTGTTAATACAGAAATGAAAGCAGAGATGACTTCTGTGCCCGTTCAGAGCTGTTTACAGCTTTGTCAAATCATGAATATATTTCAAACATCCCTCTTTCCAGATTTTATTTTTAATTATAAATGCCGGCCAGGAGCGTTTCATTTTACGTTGCTGAACTGCTGTCTTGGACACTTTACCGAAATGAACGAAGAAGCACCTGAAATGTTGGTGAATGTTTAAAGTCAATATAATTTTGAAGGAGAATAAGTGATATGAGAAGTAGGAAATCAAATCGTACAGAAGATGAAAAATGCATTTGGCACTGGACGATCTTAAGAAAAACAAGAGATTTGCTGGTTTGTCCAACACGTGCACATCAGTCTGCCTGTTACAGATGTTTTAATGGACAGTGCAGCCTATCCTAACCCTGTTTTGGAATTTGCAGTTATGATTTTTTGCATATCTTTATTGCTGGTAATAATCTGATCAGAGTCAAGTGATGTGGATATTTATATTTTTTTAAATTTACAATCAGCATAACAAGCAGACATGCTGTTTCTGCTTGTACTGCTGTAACCAGAGACTCTCAACTAAATGTTTACTTCAAAGTGAATTTTCTGTCAAAAACTCATAAGTGCAGCAGCACGCAGTGCAAGATTTAGCAGTAAATGGATACAAAATAAACACTTAGTGTTTTTAATGAGTATGTTATATGAAGGATTTTTTTTCTTTGAAAAATAATGCCAGTAAAACTAATTTCTTGCACCTTTCATAATAAAAGCATTTAAAGTGATTGATCAGCATGGCTGGGTAGTAACAAACACAAGAGAGGCAAAATAAAAAATTCAAGGAATAAAAACCAAATCTCTTTAAATAAGTGTATTTTAATTTGGACGATCAGTTATTGAGAAGCGTCTTTCACTTTATGCCGTGCTCTTAGAAGAAAAAGCTGCCCTGAGAGACTTTAGGTTATTATATTCATGCTGTTATTCTGAAATATGTTCACAGTGTGGTGCCCAAAAAGTAGAAAGCATAAAATCTGAACAGCTATGAGATTGCTGCCTCGTGTATGTAAAAGTGTTACCTTAATGTAGGAATTCTTTACAGAAAAGTAGAATATCGGTTGTTCACACATGGCAGGACTGTGACAGATGAGTTGCAACTTTTATGTGACTAACATCTGGCACCTTTCTTTTTTCCTCCTCTTCTTCACACTGTGCTCAGCACTGCATGAGAGAAGCTCCGAGTCTGAAACTAATGGGAAAAGAGCAGTTTTAAAAGAGAGGATTTTTAGTTTGATAATTAGATGCCAATTCACCTGACATTTGTTTAATCTGCATTTATATTTTCACAATTTCCAGTTTCCTCTTATAGATGGACATGTAGTGGACCAAAGCCACTCCAGTTCAAATATACATTTTTAAGGATCACTGGATCTTGATCCTTATCTTAGAGGATTTTGCAAATTATTTGATGACTAAGATTTTCTTCAGTTCTAAATCACAGGAAAAAAAACAAACCATATTCTGCTTTAGAAATTAACCATAAAGAAAACTGAGAAATATACTCCTTCTTTGTCTGTTTATTCAGACTCTGGGATGTTGATCTTCTGTGTTGTGGAATCTGGAAATGAAGACCGAGTTAGTGTCTCTTTCAAACATGATGCTGACATGTGAAATCTGCCGTGCCTTTACAGAATAAAGTCTCTGGAAATTGCCAGGTGGCCGTAAACAAAAAGCAAAGAAAATCAAATAACAGCGAGGGAATGCATGTCTGTCTCATCCCGATCAAAACCCCGCAGCGTCAGCAATCACGTTCCCATGTCAAATGCACATGTTAGCGAGAGCAACAACTGGCATGACAGGTTGGTGGAGAGGAGAGGGGCATGGCCTTCAGGCACACACACACACACACACACACACACACACACACACACACACACATATTCTTGAGTGCAGTTTTGTGCCAGCCAAGATTTAGTTGGAGCGCTGGGGTGTGAGGGTGGTGATGGTGGGCATGCCTGGGGTTGAGTGAAATATGGTTTTGTGTTGTGTGTGTGGCAGCTGTAGCCTTCATGCCCCTGGCAGTGTTGTTGTAACCAGGCAAACCAAGGCCGTCTGCCTGCGTTCTTCACCCCATAGGCCCCCCGGTGTGCTATCCACACATTCATATAGGTTCAGAGTCTTTCATTGTCTTTACATTTAATTTCTAGCAAAAGTCAGTCTGATTCTTCCTTTTTATTTTCTTTTTTTTTTGAGCATACACTTTTATCTTCTTGTTTGCAGATCTTGTTACTGGAAAACAGTTCACATGTACCTTTTAATTGCAGCCCATATGCACCATCATTGACAGATTTTCTTTTCTTTATTTTGCTCTAATAAAACAAAATTCCTGCTCTTCATATCTAAACTTACCACCCAGTTTATGCAGGACAGCATCAGTTTACTCTGTGGCTTGTTTTCAAGTAATTTTGATAATCTATGCACTGTGCGATAAATATTTTCTTAAAGTGGCATGCTCCACTGGCTGATTTGTTTAGTGATAGGAACACACACATTCATATGGGGCTGCTGAGTGACAGACCTGAACGCCGCTTCCAGATCTTCTGTATCTATTACAGTCTCTCTGTTTTTCTAACATGACGTTAGCACTTTCCCTTTGGACCATGCCTTTAGGACATATGCTCCCACCTGTAAATAAATATGCAAACACAGACAAACACGTACACACACAACAGAGTTTAGACACTAGCTGTGGGCTACGACTGATGTATACCAGAGAGAGGTAGCTGTGTCTGTGTTTGTGTGTTGTAATTAATCTCCTTACTAGCAGTAGTCAATAGAGAGTGCTGTGGTTCGAGGTGCAGATTGTGAGCAGAGTTTGATTATTGGGCTGTCAGGGGAAATTACTGCAAACTGCCTCCCAGCAAAACTTGCTTCTGTCATGTCTGCTGGAGAGTAGAATAGACACTTAGTAGCAGGACTGCTCTGGAAACTGTTTCAGGTATTTTAGCAGGAATCATTTCAGTGCAGGGGTGTGTGTCAGTAAAGCATTGGATCCAGCAGGTGGTGTCCTTTCACCAGGTCAGTGGGGAAGCTTTCCATTCATCTAACCAGCCCCGGCCATCAGCAGGCAGCGGGGTGTGTGTGTGTGTGTACATCCCCCCTCCACTCATTCCGATACCTCACCTGACATCACAAACTGTCAGCCTTTTTCACCCGAACTCCCGTATATCTGTCCTTCCATTAGTCCGTTCGTGAATCCAAGCTTCCTTCTTTTCCTTACCGCTTCCAAGCAGTGTGCAGAAGTGAGCCAGCCAGCAGTGTGTGTGTGTGTGTGTGTGTGTGTGTGTGTGTGTGTGTGTGTGTGTGTGTGTACGTGTGTGCTTGTGGGGGCGGGGGGTGGTGGTGGTTAGTGTAGGGCAGTGCCTGAGCATTAAGCCGTTTTAAGCCCTAATTAATGAGTGTGCCAGTCGATGGAGGCCAGTTATTGGATTTGCTGCTTTAGCTGCTGGAAGGAGTTCTACCTTAATCACACACACACGTATATACACACATCCCCCTAGGAGGCGGGGTTTCAAGGTGAGGTGAAGTGGATTAGAGAAAGTGTGTTGTGTAAGGTCAGAGGTTGGTGTCTCTAAAGCCAGACAAACTGCATCTGTGGTTGTTTGTGTGTGCTAGGGTCAAAGCCTTCATTTACTGCATTACATAAACCTTCAGCTTACAACCTATAGCCGGTTTAAACATCTTGAGCCACGACCTGGCCGACTGATTTACTGGCTGCCTCCTCAGCTCATTTACCGTTATGTCAGTGGGTTGTGTAGAAGCCTGTTGGCATTTCACAATTTGTACAGCTGTTGCCATTTTGTCCATAATAATTGTGTTTTGGATATATTTAACTCCAGAGTGACCCAGTTATGCCTTGGAAATGGATAATCAGTGTGTTGGGAAAAAACACTTTCCAGCCTCAAAGTTACTCTGTGGAAGTAAATTACATTAAAAAAAAAAAGTTGACACTGTAAAATGTGAATAAAACGGATCAATTTAAAGCCTATTTTTAACTGAAAATGGTAAAAAGTCAGCATGAATAAATGTTTATGTAAATGCTCATTTTGAATTCAAGGGTAGCAACAGATTAACAAAAAAAGTTTGGATGGGGACATGTTGACCACCTTATGTTTTGCAAGACCTCTTGTTTTAGAAACACTCTGCAAGTGACTGGGAACTGAAGTGATTAGTTCCTGTTGTCATAAGTTCAATGGGAGACAGTTGTGGACTGCAGGCAGGTCATTTTTTTTTACCTAGACTCTTTTACTACAAAGCCATGCTGCTGAAATAAGCAAGCTTTTTGGAAAAAGATGTTGCTCCTCCAAAATCTTGTCTATATCACATTATCTGTGATTTTTAGGCCAATCTCAAGCCTTCCTTTGATCTCAAAAATTCTTGAAAGAGTAGTTGTAAAACAGCTAACTGACCATCTGCAGAGGAATGGTTTATTTGAGAGTTTCAGCCAGGTTTCAGAATTTATCACAGTACAAAAACAGCATCAGTGAAGGTTACGAATGATCTTAAGGCGTCTGCGCTTGTCCTGTTAGACCTACTGTTGACCATAATATTTTATTACAGAGATTAGAGGATGTCGTAGGTATGCTGCAGTGGTTTGAATCATATCTATCTAATATACTCAAATTTGTCCATGCAGATGGGTAGTCTTCTTCACACACTAAGGTTAATTATGGAGTTCCACAGAGTCCCATAAACACACTCCTAAACCTTGTGGACATCATATTAAACTCTATGGACTAATTCTGTTTACACTATACATGCTTCCATTAGGCAGTATTATTAGAAGGCATAGCATACATTTTCATTGCTATGCAGATGATGCCCAGCTTTATTTGTTCATGAAGCCAGATGACACACATCAATTAATTAAATATTTAAATGTAGAATGTGAGGCAGAGCCCCTTTTCTGTGGAGCCAGCCCCAGTTTGGATTTAGGAGACAGACACCCTCTCTACTTTAAAGATTAGACTTAAAACTTTCCTTTTTGATCAAGCTTATAGTTGGGGCTGGATCAGGTGACCCTGAACCCTCCCTTAGCTATGCAGCAATACGCCTGGGCTGCTGGGGGGTTCCTATGATGCACTGAGTGTTTCTTCTTCATTCACCTATTTTCACCATCTCTTTATACACCACTCTGCATTCAATCATTAGTTATTATTCTTTCCACAGCACATCTTTTGTCCTGTCTCCCTCACCTCACCCCCAAGTGGCCTTGGCAGATGGCTGCACCTCCCTGAGCCTGGTTCTTCCAGAGGTTTTTTCTTGTTAATAGGGAGTTTTTCAGTCCCACTGTTGCCAAGTGCTTGCTCATAGGTTTGCTTTAGATTGTTAGTTTTTTTTTGTATTATTGTAGGGTGTTTATAAAGTGCCTTGAGGCAACTGCTGTTGTGATTTGGTGCTATAGAAATAAAACGGAATTGAATTGATATCACAAATGTGATAATTGAGCATGCCCTCTACTGTAATGCCCCACATGCTCAGTTGGTACTAAGTGGTGCAAATGTTGCAGAGACTTATCAAAAGAGGCAACAATTTTTCCAATCTTTTATTGTCCAGTTTGAGCCTGTGTGAACTGTAGCCCCAGTTTACCTGATTTTAGCTGACGGGAGTGGCAACTAGTGAGAGCTGCTGCTGTAGCTCATCCGCATCAAGGTTCGCATGCAGTGATTTTCACAACACAGTTCATAACACAGTGCTACCTGAGGGCCTGAATATCACAGGTATCCTTTCATACATTCTGCTCTGGAAAATCTGAATGTTTTAATATTATTACCCCAAATTCTTTACAATTTTAGATTGTGAAACATTATTTATAATTTTTTCAACCTTTTGTTCTTTGACAAAGTGATGGCTGACCTCTCCATCTGTAGCTTTTTAAAGACAGAGCCTCCCCAGGTGCACATGTTTTCATGCTTCTGACCTGTTTCCTATTAACCCAATTAGTTTAGAGATGTTCCACCAGGTGTTTTTTTTTAAATCATTACATAATTTTCCAGGCTTTTGTCAGTACTGTTTTTCCAACATTGTAGGCATCAGACTTCCTTTTTTAAAAAATGAAAAATTCTCAATTTCAGCATTTAGTGTGCTGTCATTTCACAATGTTTAAGTAGATGGAGGGTTTATGTGATATACATTTCAGTCAATATCCACATTTTGTAGAGGGACAGTTTTGAGAGACTGCCTCTTCAGATTTTAGAGAGTAATGGGTTCTGTCTGTAAGGAGGTGTAAAAACACATTTTATTCAGGATAACTTCTGAATGCAACAAGCCTCACAAAGAGTATACCAAAATAGAGTAAAATGAAAACTCTCTGTAGGAGTAAATATCTTTTACAGGAAGTAATTTTGGGTAATCTGACCCTTTAAAGTTAGTATAAAATGACAGTTTAAAGAGATGGCAGATTTAGTTTTGTTTACCTCTGTAGGATGTCCTCTGTGAGCAAATTGTGGATCATTTTTATAGAAATATCCCCTCAGACTGAATCAATAAGTGAATACATTTTTGCTCCTGTGTCACATTATTCTCCACATACAGACAAAGTGTAAAACTCCTCTTGGGTTATAGAGTGGATTTCAAAGTAGGCCAGTCATCACCGCAAAATCTCTTAAGGGGGATGGTTGTAAATTCTTTTTGATTGTTTCGAAGTGGTGCGTCTACATGTATCGATATCAGAGGGCACGACTGGGTAAGGATTGGCATTTTCTCTGTGTGACTCAGATCAGTTTAGTGGTGTGGAGCTAAAGGCCTTCAGTCGACACATTCTCAACACTTCCCTCATCAAAGATTTACAGCTTCAGAACAACAGGCTCTGTTTCTGACCTTTAAGTGCTCCTGTATATGTGTGTGTCTGTGTGTGTGTGTGTGGGACTGATATCTCCACACTGGTTGTGTTTGTATCTTGTGTCTTCACTCACCACAGCAGGGCTGCTTCTGTGTGTGTTTGTTGTGTTGTTGCGTGACGTGGCGATGTCCTGCTGTGGTGCTGTGTGAAGGCGTAGGAGGTAGAGCAGAGTGGGAGGAGGGAATGAGGGGGTGGTTGGTCAGGACAGCTTGGCAGCCGGCTGGAGGAACACCAGGCAGGGAGGGGAGTCATCACCCTCAGCCTCCAGGACTGGACAGAGCCTCCAGGTCTGGGATAAACCACCCAGCGGGCCCTGAGACAGGACGGAGGAGAAAGAGGCTCAAAGAGGGCAGGTAGGGATGATAAAGAGGGACAGGCAAAAGATATTAAAAAAAAAGGATTAAACCCTACTGATCAGAGTTAAGATCATGTGCGTAGGGAGAGCAGGGTAAAGCGTTGGGATGTTTGCCTCCCCCGTCTGTCTCAAGCAGGCAGCACTACTACTGCCAACATGACCAGCAGGGCAGGGGCATCTGTCTCCCTCCCAGCTACCCCCTCTCTGCCCCGAGCCACTACCCTCTTCATCCTCCTCCTCCTCCTCGCTCTTTCTTGTCTGTATCCCCCACATCGTTGCTTTCTAATGAACTTGTTGAAACAGCAATGATTTTAGCTTATAGTTTATATCCAAGTAATTAATACTCCTCACAGGATGCTTAAGAGCTCTGAGCAGCTCAGCAGAGATTGATGTTTGTCTCCTAAACTCAGGAAAAAGTAGACACATAGCTTGTTTTTTTTTTTAACTTTATTAACTGTATTAACCATTTTACAATTCCTCCTGTCTCCGCTTTAAGTGTTAGTGCCACAATACAAAAATGCATATAATATAGACTGAACTCTTAGGTTTTAAATAATCTCTTGGGTGTTTCCAAGAAGAAGAAGAGAAACACCTGACCCAAAAATATAAAGGCTGGTATCGAAGCAACCTGGTTTTCGATAAAACCTGAGCAGTACTACAAGCTGATTGCCTCCATGCCACGCCACGCTGTAGCAGTAATTCATGGTGAAGGAGCTCCATATAGCTTTTAAGAATTTGGACATTTCTTATTTCATACTCCTTTTAGATTGGTCTTAGTTAATAGTCCAACAATTTGAGGTGATGGATTTATATTTTCTATTAGCTATGAGCCATAGTCATCAAATTTAAAGTGAAAAAAAAGGCTTGAAATTTTTAGTTCAAGTGTAATGAATATATGAACCTTTACCTTTTTGAATGAACTTTGTAGTAAGAGGACTCCAGGCTCCTGTCACACAGAATCGCCCCGTTACTGATCTCAAGTCTTAAGCAGGGCATTCTTCCATTTTTGATATCTGCATACGTCTCTACTTCACTCACCTCCTTTCACTCTCTGTGTTTATACACCACTTTGCATTTAATCCTCAGTTCTACGTAGTTCTACTATAAATACTACATAGTAGAACTACGTATAACTATAGATGGCTGGTAAAATATGCATTCCAGTGCTGAGAGGTCTGTGTGTGTGTGTGTGTGTGTGTGTGTGTGTGTGTGTGTAAGAGAGACAGAATGAGTTCACCGCTGCATTTGAGGGGAGCATGACCGACTGGATGGATGGATGAATGAGTGAAATAATGGGCTGCTGGTGGGAAATATTTCAACAGACACTCATCCTTCACCCCCAAACACACATTGCATGCGCACGCACACACACACACACACACACACACTATTCACACAACCTCACACCCCCCAAGCTCCAGCTGGAACACACACACACACACACACACACTTTGAGTTTTTATTTCTAGTGCGCAGTGAAAGAGTTCATTGTCTGCAGGAACGGCTGTGTCAGAGGGGGACACACTAATTGGGATGTCGTAGTTAAGATCAAAACTTCATAACTGCATGCGTGCGCACACACACACACACACACACACACACACCAACAAACACAAACAAACACACACTCTCTCCCTCAAACAATGTTCTCACCAGACTGAATGTTTTTGAAAGTTACAGGATGACAGACTAATATAACCAAAGTAAATCAGTAAAAAAGCAAATCTTGTTTGATCGATCCTATATCCAGACACACTAATGTACACTGCAGCGATGAAGGCAGTGTAGTTATTGGTTAATTTTTTGATTATTGATATTTAACAGTGAATAGCTCATTAAATTCAAAAACAAAATCTCTAATAGAAAGGTGACAATATAAAAATCTTGATACAGGGATACTACAGTACTCACTACATTGGATGACAATTGCCTATGAAAGAAAAATTCCAAAAAAAGCACAAAGCAGGAATGATGGATGCACTATATTGCCAAAAGTAGTCGCTCGTCTGCATTCTCATGCATATGAACCTGAGTGACATCCCGTTCTTAATCCATAGGGTATCCATATGATGTCCACAAGGGTTAGGAGTGTGTTTATGGGAATTTTTAACCATTCATCCAGAAGCACATTTGTGATGTTGGACACTGATTTTGGACATGAAGGCCTGGCTCGCAGTCTCTGCTTTAATTCATCCCAAAGGTGTTCTGTCAGGTTGAGGTCAGGACTCTGCAGACCAGTCGAGTTCTTCCACACCAAACTCACTCATCCATGTCTTTATGGACCTTGCTTTGTGCGCTGGTGCGGGGTCATGTTGGAACAGGAAGGGGCCATCCCGAAACTGTTCCTACAAAGTTGGGAGCATGAATTTGTCCGAAATGTTTTTGGTATGCTGAAGCATTAAGATTTCCTTTCACTGGAACTAAGGGACTGAGCCCAACTCCTGAAAAACAATCCCACACCATAATCCCCCCCCACACACACCAAACTTTACACTTGGCACAATGCAGTCACACAAGTACCGCTCTCCTGGCAAACTTCGTGGCTGATTTGCAGTCGTTCCCAATCGCATCCACTTTTGTTATAATGCCACTAATAGTTGGAATATTTAGTAATGAGTAAATTTCATGACTGGACTTGTTGAACGGGTAGCATCCTATCACGCTGGAATTCACTGAGCTCCTGAGAGCGACCCATTCTTTCACAAATGTTTGTACAAGCAGTCTGCTTGCCTAGGTGCTTGCTTTTATACACCTGTGACCATGGACGGGATTGGAACACGTGAATTCAATGATTTGGATGGGTGAGTGAATACTTTTGGGAACATTGTGTAGGT
This sequence comes from Pterophyllum scalare, assembly GCA_024447675.2. Lineage (NCBI taxonomy): Eukaryota > Metazoa > Chordata > Actinopteri > Cichliformes > Cichlidae > Pterophyllum > Pterophyllum scalare. The sequence goes on along the minus strand of JAMQGT020012314.1, from coordinate 96,302 downwards.
TTGAAATGTGAGGTCAGTGCATGTTTTTCATTTTATTGACCAGCAGGGGGCATCTCCTTTGGTAATTCACTTTGTATAGAAGTCTAAAGGAAAATACCCTTTGGCTCTCTTGATCTTTGACCACTAGTCACTAGTTTAAAGTCTTATTGATCACCACAGCTCATATTTGAAAATTCCCATTCCCACTCCCTATTAAATTAAACCAAAACTATAAGGTAGGGTATAAGTTACTGTCCTATGAGTACACAGTGTCCCTCAGTTTCTCAAGTGGGGATTATACTCAGTTATAGACAAGCACTCATTCCTGTTATACCGCTCTGAAGTCCACCTGAGGGTCGCATGCATAGCTGGTGAACTGAAGTGTCTCTGCAAACAAGTCGTCAAAGATTAAAAAAGAATCTGTTTTTTTGTCCCGTCTCCCTCCCCTCACCTGTCATGGCAGATGGTTGCCCCTCCCTGAGCCTGGTTGTGCCAGAGGTTTCTTCCTGTTAAAGGGAGTTTTTCCTTCCCACTGTCGCCAAGTTCTCGCTCGTGGGGTGAGGGTGGGGAGTCGTCTGATTGTTGAGGTTTTTTCTGTTACTTCAGGGTCTTTACCTTACAAAGCACCTTGAGGTGACTTTACTCTATATAAATAAAACTGAATTGAATTGGGTAAGTTGCAGACATCTGCAGTTCAGCATATTCATGAGGTGTAAACTATAGCACGCCCGTCAGTCAGATCAACAGGAAAGCTCAAGGCTTTACTAACCAGTAAATGACATCATGGTGGCCACGTCCATTATCATTTTACTCTCATTCTGTTGATCACCACCACCAGGTGGAGTCATGAACTAGTAACTCTGGTTATTAGTTAGTAACTCTGTGAGGTTGCAGGGAAATGAGTTTTTTGGTGCCAGTGTATCACTAAATTATCCCAAGGTACCTCTGCTACTCTCACCCCCTATGAGCTAACCTCTTGAGCAGATGGTTTTGATTAAGTAACTGTTTTCAAAGTTATATTATCCAGTGTTTCATGAACAGCAAAGATCATGTAGGACAAATATTTTTGTTGAATCGTCCTCATTTGTTATCTCACCACCCCACAGATTCATCATGTGGGGTGGTGGGGGACTAAACTAAGTATGTCTATTGTGTATAAAGTAGCTCTCAATGCACCAAGCTTACTGATGTCAGCATTTTTTTTTTAAAACTTACTTCATAGTTATAAAAAACTGTTTAGAATAGGAATTTTTAATGCCCATCATTATACAACATCTGGCCGGTATCCAGTCCTTTGATACATTTCAGCTACTGCGTCGTCCTCGTGTGCACTCTCAGTAGAAAACTTCGACTGCAGTGATATCCATGTAAACACTGTTGATTGTTTGATCAAAACAAAGTCCGGTGATATTAAAAGCTCTTTGTGGATCCAGCTCTCTTTCAATATTTACAACATTTGGTTTTATATTAGCCAGGAGGGTACATTCTTCTCACACTCTTTCAGTCAATATTGTGTGTGTTTGTGTGTGTGTTGCAGGCTGCAGCAGTTGGACCGTCACTGTCAGAGCAGCGCCCAGCAGGTGTGTGAGTTGCTGGCCAAACAGAACCAGCTGATGCAGGAGAGAAACACACTGAGTGAGGAGATGCAGAGCCTACGCATCGAGGTACGAACACACAGAGCAGAGTGTGTGTGTGTGTGTGTGTATGTGAGACTTACTGTTCTGATACTAAACGAATTCGTAGTCGTGTCTTTTCTCTCCGGGAGCACATTAAGAGTTGTCAGTTTACCAAAAATAAAAATCAGTAAGAAGACATTTGTCCGTTCGTGACTAATGATTCTGTCTCGTTCTGGATTTGCTGAAAAACATGTTGTCTGTATTCTGTGATTCATTATCAGAGGGTGTGTGCATGTTTGTGTGCGTGTTCACATACAGTTCTCACTCAGTGTTGTGTGTTTGTCTTTCTAGCTACCGAACACGAGACGCACTGAGACTCTGTCCACATGAGTCTGTCTTGACGGTTTCCTTTCATCGCTCTGTGGATAAGGATGTTCTGTTAGTCTGTCAACAAGAAAAACTGTTGTTTGCGAAGAGGACATTTTTGTGCCTTCTATCCTGTATTAATGTGGATTGTATTCATGTAAATATTAAATTGTTTTTGTGTGGCATTTTATGTGTCACTGTTGTAATTATGATTGATGGGTTGAGTATTTAAACCATGTTCCCCCCAACTTCAAAATATATTTTTACATTAATAAATGAAAACTCAGTTCACTAACGAGCTTTCTCAATGGTTAAAATGATGTACAGCTCAGTGTCCAATAGGATGTGTCCTGGATTAAGTGGGAAAAGAAAAACTGTAGAGATCAGCATCCAAAATGGCTTCCATTACAGGAAATTTGCTGGGAAATTTTGAGCACAAGGTTCTTCCTTTAAACCTCTGATAAATTACACCTCAGACTGCTATCAGCCAAATAGATATGCACTTGATTTATATTAAAGATTTGTGGTGACATGTCCAAAGTTTCCCCATCTTCTGCCCCATGTCAGCTGGGATAGACTCCACGAAGATCCCACAGCGCAAACAAAAAGTCGACACCATGGCAGCAGATTGACATAGTGCTTTATTGAAGCTGTCTGTAAGAAGGAAAATAATGTGCATCCCTATCATATACATTTTATGTGTAAAAATACTAAGGATGTACAGAGTAAAAAAAAAAAACAGCTTCATGTTGATGGTAATTTGTTGTTTTCACATCGTGACGGGCTCACTGGCCAGCAGCTCTGCATCCTAACATCGTGGAGTACAGAAAAAGGCTGTTTGATCCGCTTTTCTGTGAACCTTTCCAGAGTTTCCCCGACACTGTGTCGGAGTCGGCGCCGTCTCTGTGCCTGTGACAGGTCAGAGAGCGGCGCTGACCTTGGTCGCGCAGTGCCTCAGGGAAACACGGCCCACTCTGCGAACAGCTGGAAGCTGTCCAGAAATGTCTCACAACTGTAAAACTACAGTAGATGGACATGGCATCAAAACCCAGTTATACTGTGTAATATTTGTACATGTTTGCTGTTTTTTGTCTGTTTGTTTGCTGTTTATAAATAAATGTATCTCATGCTTGTTTATGTTAATCATGATGATAGCGGACTAGTACTGGGGAGAGGAGAGGAGAGGGGAGAGGAATCTGTCACAGACACGAGGTCAAACACTTTCAGAAAACCTTCCAAACACTCGAACCATTTACTTATAATCTGGCGGAGCACAGTTTATGATTTTTGGCTGATGGGTTCATTAACAGTGGATGAGGTCGATTGTTGAAAGAATTTCACATATGCTCGAAACACTAGTGGAGCCTGTGATAGACATACAAACAGCAGCAGCTTTAAGAGTGAACGCCGTCAGTGCAGCGTCAGATCTCAAATCGCTGAGGTCACCAGTAAAGCTGCGAGGCAAAAACTGAATTTCTGCATTCAGATTGAGAACCCCTGTTCAGTGCTGAGGACCGAGCCACGTGTCCACAACTGATCTGCTGTCCTTACAGGAAAACCCACACTGATGAAGAGGACTGCAAAGCTTCACCTAGGAGGAAACCCTCCTCTTTTGATCTCTGACCCTGGAATCAGCCTCTGATATTGTTGCTGTCACTACATAAACCTGAATCCGTCGAGGTTCGAGCGGGGAGTGTTGGCGGCTTACTGAGGGAAAAACTTTCCAAATCAGAGCAGGAATCTGGGACATCAGGGGTACGGCTGATCAGTTTTTTATTTATTTATTTATTTTTACAAACACTGACCAATTTACTAAAAATTCCAACTGAGCCCAGTTCACAGCTCTGATTCGTCTCTGCGTGCGGCACACTTCATCCAGGTCTTGCCAGCTCTCGACATCAGAGCGACATCAAAGATAGTGGTTGTACACGGAGGGGGTGATGTGTTTTAAAAATCCTCATTTTCTTGAAAACATTTTCCAAAAAAAAAAAAAGAAGAAGCAGCTAAAAGTCTTCCTTTCAAGCAGAGCTGAACCAGATTTCTCTGAATCACATAAAAAGTGATGGGTGTTGAAAGTGCTGTGGCCGAAGTTACAAAGCGATATTTTATGAACTTTTCGAATGATTTTGGCGTTAAGCGTGCACATGCAGCTAGAACTCCTCAGTCGCTCACGGACCTGGGTCAAATCAAAGCTGAAATCCTTCCAAATACTTGGGAAGCGTTTGCTTGAGCCTGTCGAGGGTGCCAGCTGGGTGGGATTTGTACTCATTTCACTTCAGCCATGCCAGACAGGCTCAATCGATCACAGAGCAGTATTTTTCATAAGAGTTCTGAGTGCCACTTTGACTGAGGTCTGGTGGAGTGGACAGAGGAGGACTACAGCTTGCAGGCCAGCGCCATCTTTTTATACTTTCTGCCATAAAGCGCCTAGTAGCGGTTTAATGGATGTGCAACAGTAAAGCATATGGAGTTCAGAGCAGCGGAAAAACAGGTAATTTGTTGTATATCTGTAAAGGAAAAAAGGAGGACACATTTATTTTTAGCACAAAGTGTTGAAACACAACTACACCCCCTTACTGCTAAACGCCAAAACAAAACAACATTAAATAAATTAAAAAGAAAATAAATTCAAGTTATCCCTCAATAATGATAAAAACATTCAAATAAATATAGTGGAATACAGTTTTCTATGCCTAGTGAGAGCACATCCCCTGGTACTCTCTTTAATCCGTCATCCAGACACTGAAGGTGAAGTTTCCCACAACATGAATATGTTGCAATTTCTAATTTATTTATATATATATATATATATATATATATATATATATATATATATATATATATATACACACACACATACACAGGGTGGGCTATTTATATGGATACACCTTAACAAAATGGGAATGGTTGGTGATATTAACTTCCTGTTTGTGGCACATTAGTATATGGGAGGGGAAAACTTTTCAAGATGGGTGGTGACCATGGTGGCCATTTTGAATTCGGCCATTTTGGATCCAACTTTTGTTTTTTCAATGGGAAGAGTGTCATCTGACACATCAAACTTATTGGGAATTTCACAAGAAAGACAATGGTGTACTTGGTTTTAACGTAACTTTATTCTTTCATGAGTTATTTACAAGTTTCTCTTTGTTTACAGCCATTGACATGTCACAGAGGTTAACACGTGAGGAGCGGATAGATATTGTGTTGATGTCTGGTGAACGCAGTAACCGGGTCATTGCAGCAGATTTCAATGCAAGACACCCTACGAGACCACCTATCTCCCATGCTACAGTTAGCAAACTGCTTGCCAAGTTTCGTGAAACTGGTTCAGTGTTGGGTTTGCCAAAATGTGGACGCATGAAAACTGTCACTAATGAAGAAACATCAGTGGCTGTCCTAGCTTCATTCAGCAAGAGCCCACAGCGTAGCACTTGCTGCATGTCACTGGAGAGTGGCATCAGTCGAACATCCCTTCGGCGGATATTAGCTACTCACAAATGGCACCCTTACAAACTCCAGCTGCTGCAGCATCTCAATGAGGACGAACCAGATCGGCGCACTGAATTTGCAGAATGGGCAAAACAAAAATTGGAACAGGACCCTCAGTTTACACAGAAGATTTTGTTCAGTGATGAGGTGAACTTTTATGTGAATGGTGACGTTAACAAACAAAACCACCGCTATTGGTCTGACACTAAGCCACATTGGATAGATCCCTCCAAGACTGTTGGAACAAAAAAACTGATGGTATGGTGTGGTATATGGGGTACAAAGATAGTGGGGCCATTCCTCATCAGTGGAAACCTCAAGGCCACTGGATATGCGAAATTGCTACATGATGATGTGTTTCTCACTTTATGCACTGAAGCTGGCACATTCCCTGAGTTTTTCCAGCAAGATGGTGCACCACCACATTATGGGTGTCAGGTCCAAGCATTCCTAGATGAACATTTTCCTGGAAAGTGGATTGGTCATCGTGGGCCAGTTGAATGGCCCCCAAGGTCTCCCAATCTGACCCCTTAGACTTTTATCTTTGGGGTCATCTGAAGGCAATTGTCTATGCTGTGAAGATACAAGATGTGCAGCACCTGAAACTATGGATACCGGAAGCCTGTGCCAGCATTTCTCCTGCGGTGTTGCTATCAGTGTGTGAAAAGTGGGAGAAGAGGGTTGCATTGACAATCCAACACAATGAGCAGCACTTTGAACACATTTTATAAGTGGTCAGAAACTTGTAAATAACTCATGAAAGAATAAAGTTATGTTAAAACCAAGCACACCATTGTTTTTCTTGTGAAATTTCCAATAAGTTTGATGTGTCACATGACCCTCTTCCCATTGAAAAAACAAAAGTTGGATCCAAAAATGGCCAACTTCAAAATGGCCACCATGGTCACCACCCATCTTGAAAAGTTTCACCCCTCCCATATACTAATGTGCCACAAACAGGAAGTTAATATCACCAACCATTCCCATTTTATTAAGGTGTATCCATATAAATGGCCCACCCTGTATAGATAAAATTATTTTTTGACTCAGAAATGCTGGATGTCAAAGTTTTGGACTTGTTCTGAGCTAAACCATAAGGCTTACCGGCCATTTGAAGACGGAGACTTTGAGGGGATTTTAGATCTTGTTGGTCAGACTGGAAGACATACGACAATGTGACGACTGCAAACAAAGAAAGTCCGGACTGGAGAAATGACGGCACACGTTAAAGACAGAAAACTGCCGGGATGGTTTAGCGGTAAAGACCTGATCATCTTTAAATAAACTTTATCTCCTAAACATCCAAAGAACTGACAGGAAAACGACGACTGACTTTCAAACTTGCGTTTCTTTTCCGAGTACTAACTCACCTCTATTCTTGAAACACTTACAGCTAAAGCCTTGCATTCGGCCTTTTGTGCTGCACTTGTTATCTTTCTGCTCAACTTCCACTTTGTCTTTCTCACCCAACTGTGCCTCAACCATCACCAACACATACCTGTGGTTAAAAATAAATATATGCAATATCCACCAGTCTTCATATTAGACATCTCATTGAGATAATTACGCAAATTCCTGGGTGTCTGTCAACCATTCTCCCATACCTTTATAATCTGTCTTTAATGTGTCCTGTCGCCTCTGGGCTGTCACATTTTGGTCACAAAAACACAAAAACATCATTAAAACACAAACAAATGGAGCAGGAAGGCTATCTGCTTTCCCTCCTACATTCTTCAGCCATTTTTGTTTCTTGAGGTGCTTTTTTTTCCCTCTCAGCCCTAAGAAATAACAATATATTTCTTTTCTAGAATAATGTAATAACAATAGAAAAAGTTAAATATAAAACTCATGAGTAGAACAATAAATAGAACATGTGTGTGTGTGTGTGTGTGTGTGTATATATATATATATATATATATATACACACACACACACACACACACATATATATATATATATATATATATATATATATATACACACACATATATATATATATATATTATAACCATTGCTGTGATTCTTGTAAACCCATAACTGTCGATGTGTACCTCGTCACAAACCATACGTATTTTTAAAATCCTACGTGAGAAACTCTCAGGACACAGATCAAGTGTTACCCCATGGCTTCTTATCAGATCCTAAATGTTTCATATCTTTCCTGATCTTCTCTCATCACTACACTCACCCAGCCATCCCAGACTTTTTGTTCTGTGCTGAATCTGCTCCTGCTTGAGTTTCCCTTTCTTGCACAAAGACAGAGAGGTACAGCAAAAAAGCCGCTATAACGACATGTCACAGTAAAGCTTTCCATCGTCGAAACAAAAGTACCGTTTCGGTTTTGTTTTCCCTTTAAGAGATTTAAACTCAGAGGGACTGAGAAAAAAACAAAAACCTTTTTTTTGGGGGGGGGGGGGTTCAAAGCGTTTTTTTTTTTTTCTTGTTTTCACCTCTGCAGTAGTGGATGCATTGTCAACCGTCTTGCACTGCATTGTGTGGGTCATGTAGTAAAGCTCATGGTTTGGGAGTCACATCCTTCTGAACTGCTGTGCTTTGAGATGCGATCTTTAAACACAAACCCATAACTGGACTTTAAACATGCACACAAACACACACGACACGCGTTTGATTTACAGAGCTCATGTGTAAGAGCCGTGCATCAGGAGCAGCAGCTGTATAAGCATTGGTGTGGTTGATATTTTGCTGGCACATATATAATGATCAGCAGCATTTAGCCAGTATTGTAGCACCGGGTTTTAGTAGTAGCAGTAGTAGTATAATAGCAGTAGGAACAGCGGTACCTGTAATAGTTGTTGTAGTAGTTGAAATAGCAGCAACGATGATAATGACTTGCACTGAGCAAAACCTGAGTCAAATCCTGCTCGACAGCATGAGGTGTGCAGGATTCTGCTCACTTTAACAACTGTTTCCTCAATGCCACGCAGCCTCAATAAATCCCAGAATTATGTAACTGAGGATTTCAAATCAGACCTGAACGTCTATCTGTCTGTCAGCAAAAGCCTGAGATACAACCGGTAATGGCAGTTTGGGTTTTTAAAGACTCAAAATGCTGTGTTTCCGTCATACGGATAAAGAAGCCACAAAAACGTCTCCTTAAAAATGCATCAGCTGTTGTCTAACTGTATCAGAGGTGGTCGCTTTCAGAGTTTGGCAGGACCGACATGTCAAAGCACAGCAGGCCACCGGAGGTGCTCCTGTCATTAAAGGGTCATTACATAACTACTGATCACATTACAGTTCGGATCACCTTGGGCTGCAGTGCAGGATTAGACCGTAATTTCACCTGAAGGTTTTCTCTAAGGAGGGACTGGGGGGGGCAAAAAGAGAGAAGCACACTGGAGAGGTGAAAAACAGAATAAGGAAGAGGAGAAGGGCAAAAATCCTTCAAGTCATGGTTCTTCTGGGTTGGTCCAAAGCTGTGGGTCTCTTCGTCCCACAGTGACCAGCTGTGATGATGTCACTGTGATGGACAGTTCATTCCCGACCGCTGGCAGAGTACGAGAACTGCGGGAAGTGTGGTCGTCTCTCATTGTCCAGACAGTCCATCCCATCCTCATCGACTAAGAAAAAGTATGGATTCAGAGGCAATTATTTAACTATTTACTATACAACACAGTTCATTTGCATTAATGCATGACATCAATCAGGAAATACACAACTTGTCTCACTGATTTGATCGTCTTCTGTGTTACTGTAGAGTGCAATAACCTAATAACACTCACAGATTAATAAGTCTGTTTCTGATGTGCAGATCTGTTGCTACTAACGTGACCTACAAAACAAGTGGAACCTCACATGAGCAGAGAGAAACACATCAGCTCCCCTCGTGCATAATACAGCACTGACTGTTTTTAAAAGCACAATCTGTATTTCAGAAGCTTGTGAAGAGCTGCATGTGACTGCAGGACTAACACAGAGACACTCAAACAGACAAAAGGTGTTTGATCCTCCAGTCAAATGTTTCAGAGTGAAAGTCATCTGTGTGACGAAACATCAGAATTTCCCCACTAACATTTTACCAAAACCTTTAACTCCGTGATGCTTATTAAACACCCAATGCCAGAGAACGGTGCATTTATTTATTTAGCCATTATCTCTAATGATAATATCTGCAGCTATGTAAAAAATGTACACAAGATTAAGTCAAATTTTATTCTTATTTGTCCATACACGTGAGTGAAAAAGAAAGGCAGGAGACACTCACATTTCTCTGGTGGGGTGATTGTGATGGTCTGAGCTGTGAACTCCTCATCAAAGTACCTGGTGTCTGTCTCCGACGTCACCTGAGGCTTGAATGGAGGAACGAGCTGGGACAGAGATGCGAAGAGATCAGATCAGACTGTAAATAACAGAAGTAGTGGTTGCCGCTCTTCCAGACTACAGAGCAGCTGACTGGCAGGTTTAAAACTTCATGGAACTAAAAATCAGAAAAGAAGGCCAACAGGAAACACGTCCATGGCATTTAGAGTGTTAGAACCAATTGAATCCTTTAAAAGAGGGCTTTTATACTTTGTTCCATATTTTTCCAAATTCTAAATTAGCTTTCTGATTGGCTAAACCTCACAAACTAACAAACAAACAGAAAACCCTTAAGCAGCACATAGGTGGGGTTTCATTACTAAATCAGCCACAGCCAGCAGCAGTAAAACTGCACTAAAAGCAAGCATTTAGAGCAATGTGAAGCTGGAGCTTTTGGCTCACAGGGATTAAATGTACATACAGTGAGCTCTTTATAATAAACTTTGACCATGAAAAGCATATAAAGTATAATGGCTCCCCTTAAAAAAAATGCAGCAGCCAATAAGGTGAAGAATACAAGGAGTGGTAGAGATCCAGGAAGGAACACAGGAACATAACAAATGAAAAAAGTCAAATGAGGAGGCTCGGCACCTGCCTAACACGCTCAAGTGTTGCCACCTGATTCTCACTTGCTGGTGTTATACGAGCAAACACATGCACAGGATACAAAGTCACACCTCTTCGTAACACCCTGTGCTCCATACAGCTGCCTGTCTTCTTAAGTTAAATAAATTAGGTACATATCTGTACTGTGAGTTATTTTCCACAGCCATATTTCATTACCCTGAGATTTACCATCATGTTGCTCCATACCTTTTTATCGTAGACATCCTGCCAGTCAATACCAGAGAAAAAACTGTGTCTCATTATTTCTTTAGCATCATCTGGTCCTCCTCCAAGCCTAGGGCAGAGGACAGGTGAGGACAGGAATGTTAGAAGCAAAAGTAAAAAAAAAGTAGAACATTTGATTCCAAACAGCTTAAAACAGAACATTAAGTTTTCTCAAGTAAAGAGAAACAGAAGAGAAAAAAAACTACTCGTGTCTCTTACTTCTGATATATACACAAATGATGGTGAAATAATACAATCAGTGATCTACTGAAATTTGGTCAATTGGTGAATGAAAAACATTGCCATTTCAATATCAGTAAGATCAGAACATCTCTATGTTTGTATGAATAGTTGCTGTGATGTATTGCTAATGAATCTATAACTTTTATTGACCAAAAAGCATTGTAAATAAAAAAAAACAGCAATAAAGTGAAAATGTGCAGGAATATATGTGGTGTTTTTATTTGTTTATATAGCAAAATAACTTAAGTCAATTTCCTGTGTGTAAAAGTTTTTAAAAAGGGGGGGGGTTGGGGCTTAAGGGGGTCAAGCATCGGCCCACACCGTTTGTTGGGGTCTTTGAAGAGCAGGCCAGACAGCAGGGACTTTGCATCAGCTGACAGAGTGCGCGGGAACTTGATGTCCTCCATGAGGATAAGCTCAAACAGCTTCTCGTGGTCTTGGTTGTAGAACGGCAGCCGACCACACATCATCTCGTACGTCACAACACCCAAACCCCACCAGTCCACCGCTCGACCGTAGTCATTGTCCTCGAGGACCTGAGGAGAGTAAACACACAGATACTAAATTTCTGCTTTTTAAAATGGGACCATTAGTTTTAGTGGGCATCTGCTTTTTTCCCTGCATGTCTGCATTTATTTTATTGGACAACCTTGACTGCTCAGGGTATCCAGTGAATAAACAGATGAGCTAGGAACGGCAGCAAAGGACAGTCAATATGCCATTAGGCTTGAGGGATAAATAAAACTAAAAGTTGTCTGAGATGAACAGAAGTTGCTGCACAGTTATCAAGGGCTAAGGTCCACACAGTAGCCCCCACTTCTCTCAATACGCAGCCACATACAGAGGCAAATATTAGGGGATGGCAGGTCTTCAGAGGCCCCTGTTACAGTAGGAAAGTCAGCGCGTTGGCGTGGCCTACCAGATGCCCACCCCCACCTCAACCCCCGCTTACTGCCAGCTCTCCCTGGCACACTGAGGCTCTCCTGGCAGTGACAGACAAGAATGTCCCTGGATAGAAAAGGCAGGAACAGCCTGCAGTCCGAATCAGGGCCAGACCGACCTCCAAGCTGGGTAGCACAGGTACTACACTGTGAACTGCTTTGTTGTGTGTGTGTGTGTGTGTGTGTGTGTGTGTGTGTGTGTGTGTGTTAAGGGAAAATGTACTGTTTAGTAAGTCACTTTTACATCAAAATCTTGTGTTTGGACTGCCTTCATTCTCCTCATCCCTGCCTGCTCTCCTTGCACTGTCCTCTCCATCCTGTCTCATCCTGCCTTCTCCATCCTCTAATCATGCCTTCTCTTACTCGCTCTCTTCTCTTTCATCCTCTCATGTGCCAGTCTGCACACCTCTGGAAGAGCGAAGAAGAGAAGGAGGAAAAAGGGAGGCAGAAACAAGAAGAGAGGTATTTCAGGTGCTGTTGAGGCCCTTATTAACATAATAAGCTTATTAACATGATGAGTGCAAGTGTGTGCATGCATGCCTGTGTTGCACGTGTGTGTGTGTGTGTGCCTGTCAAACAGACAGGGCTGGAGAGCAGCCAGAACAGCATATGTTGTACATCTCGCCAATAATAATAACATCTCACTCACTGTTAATAATGGACCAGTCAGGGTGGACATGAGCACGCACTAACAGACACTAAAACAAGACAAACAAACATTCACGAAAAGCCTGTCTGTATTGCCGATATTCAAAATGACGTGAAACAATTACACAGCAAATTAAATAATAATATTCAAAAACATATACTCCACACTGAACTAATACCAGAAATTATCAGTAGCTGAAGGCAGATGCAGACAGGACAGGTGTCATAAATACACAAATAGCTCATAAATAGAACAGAGGTTCATCTATCCAAACTTCAAATGAACTCTTAAAAAAAATGATGCAAAACACAAAAAACCCTGTATGTTCCACACTCACATACGCCCCATTAGCAGCATAAGAAGGTGAACACATGTTTTAAAATATACCACTCTAAATGAATCAGTTCAATATAATAAATGTGATATAAATCAATAAAAGACTGATGTATGGGCACTTAAACAAACAAAATCTAGTTTTACTTAGTACCACTTGGACACCATTCACCTGGATTTCTGCATGTTAAATGCTAAACAGAGTTGCTGTCATCTAAAGTCACCACAGTCTAAAGATACTGTGAAGGCAGTCAGAAAATATGCTTATTCTTTTTACATTTTACTTATAGCAGTTTCTTTCCAGCTCTACAACTAGATAAGACTGTAGAATTCAAATGTCACACTGCACCAAGCAGGGAAGGGGGGAAAAAACACCCAACAGCTGCCTGTGAGTTTCCACAGCAGTTCAATACCACGGAAAGCTGGTCATTAACTGACTGAGCTCATGCACTTGACACTAAACTGCTAATGATGCAGGCGGACTGCTTCAATGTGTGCAAGTCAACATGTACAGTATGTGGAAGTGAATAAGAGACTTATGAGTGCTATTTTATGTGTGAATGTGTGTTTGGGTGAGAATTAAGCTGGTCACCCAGTTGGCAGCTGCAGAGAAGAGCTGGGGGAATGAAGCACGCCGCCAGCTCCAGATATATTACTGACTGGTACGGCTGGAGGGATAACACTGGCTTAGACTGCTGGGAGACTGCAAGACACACACACACACACACATAGATACATATACACACACACACACACACACAGCAGATGGAATATTTATCCATCCTCATCAAATTCATAAAGTTTTGAGTGTGAGGCAAACTAGGAGATGTTTGGTGTTGTTTTAGTTCCTGCAGCTTGAGGAGGGACACACACACAGTTTATGAAATTCAGAGCAGCTTACGAGGCCGATTCTGCATCTTTGTATAAAAAAAGGCATAGAAATGTATACTAATCAAGCTGTATGGTTATGCATGTGCATGTCAGCGTCTTTAACAGTGTGTGTAACTGTGAGTGTGTCCTGGGACTAAAGAAAGTGGTGGCAGCTCGGTTGCAGGCAGGGAGCAGATTAATCCACACAGAGCCAGAATGATGCCCCACAGCCTGAGGCATGGAGGCACTGGAGTGTTCATGTGTGTGTGTTTACGGTATGTGTGGTTATGTGTATAATTTAAAAGAGGCAGGGCAAATAAATAGGACATGACAGAGGAAGAAACAAATGGGGGAAAAATCAGTCAGGAGGAGAGGAGAGGAGAGGAGAGGAGAGGAGAGGAGAGGAGAGGGATTTAAAGCAGCAGTAATGGGGAAGGTCTTGTCCTGTCCTGGTCCCTATTGTGGCAGCCATGTGGCAGCTAGTTGCTGATCGCGGGATGAGGGTTTGGCAGCCTGGACAGGGCTAGATGGGACGGGATGGGCACACACAGCCTGAGGCTGTACCAGCCCAGAGACCCAGCAGGAAAACACAAACACACACGCATATGCACAGCTCATATACTGTGAACATACTATCCCATATTGTGGGGCTCAAACAGAGATGTTCCATCCCCAAAGAGTCATCATTTTGAAGTGAATTTATGCTGTCAGTGTGCTAACATTTTCAAATACGCTGACTGTGCTGTTATGTTTGTGAAACATTTACAATTAAAAAAAGAAGTCACAATAATACCCAACATATACAACATACAAACAAAATAAAAACAAACACATACAAATAAATGGAAAAGGCCCAAATCCATTCCCTTTAACACTTTCAAAACTGCCACAAAGAAATGTGTCAAACACACACACACAAAAAAAACCCTGAAAAAACACTCCCCATGTGTTTTCTCTGATCCTGTTCCATCCCTTTGCAAGGATCTTACACTGCTTATTTTTCATTAATCTTAGATTAATCCTTTTTTTTTATTATTGTTGACTTTCCTTGAAACAAACAATAACACTTCAATCTAATTCTTTACAAGTAGGGTTGAAGAATTATTCAGTGTTGCGTAGCTGCAGTATCTGTTTGTGTGTTCTTCAGGCACGCAGCAGACAGAAACCCTCTTTATTCACTTCTCATCTGCCCTTTTCACTGACGGCAAACACAGGAACTGTCTGAATTTCACTCCTGTAACCCTGAAATATTTTCTCTCCCTTCTCATCTTCCTCTGTCTTCAACCCCCATCCCCCCTTTCTCTTTTTTATCCCGGCTACTTTGCATCTCTGTAACTTGGCTCCGAGCAAACTGTGTTATTTTTACACGCGGGCGGGCGAGCAGAGCGTGCGGGCGGGCGAGTGGCGGCGGCGGTGGTGTAGATTTCCAGGTTTTTTCCGAGCACCTTCCTCCAACCTCGCCCATCTGCCGCCATCTGCCTCGCTTTAGCCTGCACTTTCTACTGCAATCACACACACAGCGCGCGCACACGCACACACACACACACACACACACACACACATAAATACACACAGACGCACATCCTGTGAAAAATAACCAACAGCCTCCAATCAGCTTTTGGCACCCAAAGGAAGGGACTAAAGAAAAAAAGGAAAAAAAAAAACACAAAATGCTGCGCCAAATTGTCCTCCATACTTTTTTGAGTGGGATATATACTATGCCTCTCCCCTCCTGCCTTCGTCTCCACATCACCATCGATCTGTTTCCACCACCCACAGTCGTGCAAACACTCTCCGCAGTTGATCTGCTGGCCTTCGAGTGAGGCAGCGCTGATGACTGGACAGCGGATGGTTGCAAAAAACGATTACAACATTGTAGTTGTGCGTGTTTGTCTGTGTGTGTGAGAACTGTGCTTTGCCCTTTTCCAATTCAACCAACACCCTCATTCGCACGCAAAAACTGCATATTTACTGTTCACCCTGATATTATGGAAATTGTTTGCTTGTGAAATCTGCAAATGAAACAGTACATACATAAATTTCACTGTAAGAAGATTCCTAACACCATTATGAAACACGGTGTATTATGGGTAACAGGTCAAGAGAGAGTCTCTGGATCATCACTTTGTGATTCAAGGGTACTGCGCGCATTAGCGCCATCTCAAGCAGATAGAAAAATTCAAATAAAGCAATAACAATTTATGACAATATGACACAGAATGAAATCTTTCAATATAAACTGAGTCATTCAATTTAATACTTTTACTTTTTATGCTTAAAAGTGTATTTTGCTAATAATAATAATAATGTATTTTTGTAGTGCAGTAAAATATACTGTATGTGTGGTTCCTGCAGGTCCTTCATGAACCTACCCCACACCCATATATCAAAGCTCAGTAATAATCACAGTAGTTAAACTAATCAGCCAGGGCTGTTGTTAGATAAACAGAAACTGGGCCTCATGGTTCACAGGGGCCTTCCTGGTGGAACCCTGAGAAGTGCAGAAAAGCTGCCTAATGGATAGGCTGCCTGTGGATGCCACAGATGCTTTTATGCACTACGAGGCCTCAGTCAATCTGTTCAGTTTACGTAACATACAGTACATAACATTAAGGCATTGAGATTTCTGTAGTTGATCAATTGTATAAAGAAATTTATAAAGTGGACGTTGCTTTGTGCATGTGGTCGTAAAATCTTTAACTTTTGTGTAAACAAGCTGATGCATCCTGTACATCTGATAATATCTTAAGACGTCTTATTGACCTGATAAAGTTCATGGTTATACATGTACATGGTGCCTAGGACTACTGCACTGTACAAACTCAGTGACAATACTGTGAAGTCACTCAGAAAATGCCTCTTGAGTCATACAGTTGACATTTCAGCAGTCTCTTTAACTGCATCTCATTTCATCTTTTGTGGGATTTGGAGATCTATAAAAATGGAATTTAATTAAAAAGTCAAGCAACGCTTCTAATATATTTGCAGAAGTTTGTGTGACATTTCACACCATGTTATGTATTAGTGGTCAATTAGTGAAGATCAAAGCAAAAAGCAAAACTGACTCCTTTTCTGTAGATGTGCGACGCATCCAGCTGCAGACACCATGGACAAGCTTGGAATCCATCTGAAAGATGTGTGCTTATTTGGTGCATTGTAGTGCAATGCAGACACAGTGGACGGACCTCGCATTCACCTTGTGATGACAAAATTGACACCTGGACTTCCGCAGGTGCAGACATCCCCCCCTCCATCAGTGAACATCCAGGGAACACATACTGTTCACATAAATAACAAACTGGACTGGACTGACAATACTGTGGCACTGTACAAGAAAGGCCAGAGCAGACTTCACCTACTTAGGAAACTGAGGTCATTTGGAGTACAGGGGGAACTCCTAAGGACTTTTTATGACTCAGTGGTGGCATCAGCCATTTTATATGGAGTGGTCTACAGCAGACAGGAGGAGACTGAACAAAATCATAAAGAGGGCTGGCTCTGTCTTGGGTTGTCACTTAGACCCTCTGCAGGTGGTGGGATACAGGAGGAGGCAAGCAAAACTGGCATCCATACTGGGGAACGACTCCCACCCCATGCATGGAACTGTGGCAGCACGTGGCAGCTCCTTCAGTGCGGGACTGCTTTATCCGAAGTGTGTTAAGAGAGCGTTATCGTATGTCCTTCCTTCCTGCTACTGTCAGACTCTACAACCAGCATTGACCCACAGCAGAATATTTAATATTTTACTCATTCACCTAAACTAACAAGTGCAATAATGCTCATGTGCAATTAACAACAAATGCAATAAATGTGCAATAATCATTCATCTTTACTAAATGTATATACATGTTTAGAGATTTTTGTAGTAGAGTATTTTAGTATTTTCCCATCAGATTTTATATATATATTATATTATATATATTTATTCTTTTTTTGTGTGTGTTCTACTGTCCCTTTGCTGTTTGCAACACTGTACATTTCCCATAATGTGGGACAAATAAAGATATCTACACACGGCTGCTGCATATCAGCAGTCACAAAAACAGATCTTTGAGGGAGACTGAAAGGGTCAACAACAACTATCAGAAATCACTTCTAAATTAAAGATAAGGAACAGAAAAGAGATCTAGACACAAAAACATATTTTTTAAGTGTTACCTCAGGTGCAAGGTACTCTGGTGTGCCACAGAAGGTCTTCATGGTAGCAGCATCAGTGATGCCCTCCTTGCAGAGCCCAAAATCTGTGATCTTGATGTGACCATCTTTATCCAGCATGAGATTTTCCAACTGGAACGTAAGCAAAATCTCACTGTCATCATATGTGACTGAAAAATCAACACTTTAGTAACTGCCTGAACACTTTTTTATGCACTGTGGAGTCAAAGTTTTTGAAGTGGAAAGAAGAGAGGAATGGGTAAAGAAAGCTGTATTCTATTACTCCATAGTGTAGCAATACACACACTCAGACACACAAACACCAAGTTGAAAAGGGAAATAAACTTCAGGCATGTAGTGGAGCCACTCAACCTTTTAATTTTAATGGCTGAAGTGTTTTTCTCACTCTCTGCTTTTTCCTCCTTTCTGTTTTCTTGGCTGCTGTGAGTGGGGCTGGGGCCAAGGCTGCCAGGCAGGCACTCAGACGAAGCCATCTACCTCTCTACCTCTGTGGCATCAGCATCACTCTCCTTCCCTCTCTCCCTGCCTCCTGCTATTCTTTACTGCTTTATGTCTGTGTGAGCTTGTCCCTGTCCGTCTCTTTAATTACTACACATCCTGAGCCATTCGTCTCCTTCTGGATGAAAAAAAAAAGAAAAAAGAAATAGAAATACAAGAGGTGGGGGGCTGGGGGCAAAAACAAAAGAAGATTTCCCTAAAATATCTGATCACTCTCATTCATGCCCCCCAGCCTGCCTTTCCTCCCTCTTTCTGTTTACCTTGAGGTCCCGATACACAATCTTGGCTGAATGCAGGTAGTCGAGAGCTGAGACAATCTCAGCGCCGTAGAAGCGCGTGCGCTCCTCTGAGAACACCCGTTCTCTAGACAAATGGAAAAACAGCTGCGGGAAAAGGAGGAAGGACGAGAAGGGAAGAGTGGGTGAGAGGGAGAGTAACAGAGAGAAGGCGGGGGAGAGAGAAGGGGGAGAGACAGCAGGGACGGCACAGCAATAATTACTGATTTATTGGAGGAAATTAGCACAACACAAACTGGCTGCCCGCACCATATTGAGATGATAGATAGCGGAGGGGAGGGTGAGTGGGGTGTGTGTGTGTGTGTGTGTGTGTGTGTGTGTGTGAGTGAGAAAGAGGGGTGCATGTGGGGGGGGGGGGGTTGTCCCCTCAGAGGAGGGCGGATGGAGGCGCTCGGCAGCTGGCGCCTCATCTAGTGCCCCCCTCCCCTCTCACTACACATACACAGACACACATACCTCTTCCACGTTACCCTCTGGGCTAGGTTGGCACGATGCTGGCGTGGAGTTCGGCGACAGGGGCCAAATCAAGGGTTTAATCAATACACCAGTCTAGTTAAAGACAGGCCGACTGCCGCTACAGCGGCAGCCAACAGCCCCCCGATTGCCTACAGTGCAGTACTCATTAGTGGCCTAACTGGCCTTGCCCCCTGAGCCTCCGTCTTCATTTGCTCCATTCTCATATCCACCATTCTCTGTTTTTGGCACAAGGCTTATTTTCATACTTTAAAGAGTACACAACTCTTTTCTCCCACCCGCTGCCTGTGGCTTGACCTCCCATCCCTCCTCTGTCTTGCTTTTTAAATGGCTCACCTTACATTCCCTTCCTCTTGCTCTCTCCCTCGCTGTCAGTTGTCAAGTTGTCACTGTCACACAGCTACACATGTGGCACCAAACTGACACCAGCCTGCTGCGCCCCACTAGTCAAGTCGTACAAATTACCCATGAGGCCAAGGGGCACATATCTCCCCATTAATTGTTCGGGGAGGTTTGCATAATGGCCACTGGAGTGATGCTCACAGACCACCTTGCAGAAATGGTGTTTGTGTGTGCGTGTGTTTATGTATGTGTGTTGAAGCTGCGGTGAGAGGGGGTAACACGACAGGTGGGCCTTCATCAGCGTACTGGCAGCTGTGACTGTGGCAGGTTTGTAATGGGTTCTCTATATGTGTGTGTGTGTGTGTGTGTGTGTGTGTGTGTGTGTGTGCAAGAGTTTGTGTGGCATGTGTGGTCACAATTTGTCCGTTGAGGTAAAAATTTGCTGCGTGTGTTAGTCTAAGTATATGTGTGTGTGTGTTTGCTGGTATTCTCAGCATGAGTGTGTGTGAGTTTTGCTCAGGCCTGGCGCTGGCTGAACTGCTTAACTAGCTGGGAGGGGAGCAGGTGACAGTTACACTAAGGGAATGAACCAAGATTGCAAAAACGGCCCGATTAAAAATCTGAGAAATGGAAAAGTGGGGGAATCCAAACTCATTTCATCTCAGACTGTCAGTCTGGCTGTATCTGCCCCATAGGTGTGTTCATAAATAGACGCACGCAGGAGAGGGAGTGAACAGAAAAGAGAGGCGAGAAGGCAACTGAGAGGCCAGTTGGTTGGAAAATTAAACACATTACAAAGCAATCCAAAAGTGAAACTTTCACCACTTCTTCAGTGTTTGCATGTTCAAATGTTCACTGCTGCTGCAGCTTTGCACATACCATTACAATATATTCAGTATTCATCTGTGAGACATTTATGAACCCTGAAAACTGTTTAGGAGATTGTCTTGGAAATAATAATAATCACAAAAACAACTAATTTACAATTTCAATCCAACCCATTTTCATTTGGTTGAACACTGGCATCTGGAGAGTGATTAAATATGATTTAAAACACTTGTAACAGCCCTGACATATAAAAACTGAAATGAAAATTAAGAAAACAGATCCAGGAATGTATCTGTTTACATACTATAAGACAGTTACTGTGAGACAGTGCCTATTCGCCGTCAGTTATTGTGGTGGACTTGTGGTTTAACCGGCTCTTTAAAGCAGTAACACAGATATGAGAAACCACATGGCGCATCCATCATGAATGTGTGTGTGTCTGTCTTACCTCTCCTCCATTCACATACTCCATGACAAAACAGAGGCGGTCTTTAGTCTGGAATGAGTATTTCAGTGACTGAAACAAAAACCACACACAAATAATTTATATAACAGAAACCATCCACGTGTGTCCCAAACAGAAATTCTCTCAGTGAGCCATTGAATTAATTTCATCAGCCCTACATTAATGAATAAAATCTGAGAAAAAAAATTTTTATATATATATATATATATATATATATATATATATATATATATATATATATATATATATATATATATATATATATATATATATATATATCAGTCACACAGGCCTCAGTGGCTATACAGAGGGTGTAACATGAAATGCTGCTTTTTCATTTGACTTTAAAAAAAAAACAACAACAACAACAACAACAATCTTCTTGTTTTCTCATGCACTCCCCGTACTGTGAACATTGAGGTGGGTGAGTGAATATTATACACAGCAGGAAGTCTCGTCGTTCTAGCTAGAACAGCAGGAGCAGCACAACGTGATCAGCCTAAGCTTTAAACTGTTTGTGCCTGTATTTGTTTATTCATAGCAAGTAGGTGTGTGTGTGTGTGTGTGTGTGTGTGTGTGTTCTTTTGAGGAATCTGCTAAACAAAAGAACAGTTGGTTGAAGCCTCTTTGTGGCTGCAGGTGTGACAGGGCTAAATTCAGATGTGAACTGTAATTGCTCTTTCAAT
Organism: Pterophyllum scalare; assembly: GCA_024447675.2. Classification (NCBI taxonomy): domain Eukaryota; kingdom Metazoa; phylum Chordata; class Actinopteri; order Cichliformes; family Cichlidae; genus Pterophyllum; species Pterophyllum scalare. The sequence continues at coordinate 74,896 of JAMQGT020012314.1, read as the reverse complement.
AATGTGTATGTGTGTGTGTGTCTGAACATGCATATATGTGCACAGTGGCTAATGTGTGTATGTGTACATCAAAGCTAACAGATGCAGCCGTTAACATACAACAATGTGGTGTCTAACTCATAATTGGCCTCAGGAGACTCGAGTATGTGGAGGATCAATAGGTGTCTGTGTACAGATGTCAGGACACTGTCCATATGTACGGATGTATGAACTTAAAACATTTATAAGGTACTTACCGTTAGAAAGGGGTGCCTGGTGTTTTTCAGTACTCTACTCTCTGTGAGTGTGTGAGCCACTTCATCCTGTTCAGACAAGATGCAATAAAAACCATTTTCAGTCCACTTAAGCTACTAAAAAAGAGAGCAGCTGAAGAGCACAGCAGCAATGCAATAAAAACAACAGATACTGACATCTGACACTACTTGGAATCAAAAATGCAGTAAAAGATAAAATATTTAATTTAATGGACTCAACTGAAGATACATTCTGTCTACCGTTTAGCCTGGTGCTAGATGCCAGACTCACCTTGGCTATGATGACTTCTTTTTTAAGGATCTTCATGGCGTAGTATTTCCCACTGGCCTTTTCTCGAACAAGAATCACTTTACCAAAGGTTCCCTTTCCCAGCAGCTTCAGGTAGTCGAAGTCGCTCATTGTCTGTTGGAAGAAAATAAAGACCAATTATCATGAGTTCCTCAAGTTGAATAATTGATACAGTATCTCATGGCATTTAGAAGTTTTAAAATCGCACTGGAGGTGTAGGGCTGTAAATATTTTGAAATGTGAGTTCAAGTATCTTTTTCTGCTTTGAGCAATACAACAAGCATTTTCTATAAAAACCCTTTTCCACGCAACAAAAAAAAAGAAGCCAATCTTCCTGAATGTAAATGATATCTAAACACAAGCAGCCAAAAACAACATTTATTGACTGCTACTGGGCTAAATGCCATGAAATCCATGAATGATGTTAACAGTACCCATGGGATGCCTCCCAGTCATCTTCATGACCATGTCGAGTACAACTGTCAGGTCAAAATAAGCCCTTTAGTCTACGACAGACACTGAAAACAGATTTTTATTGAGCCATAACATTATTACATAAAACCTTTACAGAGTGGGGTATAATAAACAGCAGAGCTTGAGGAGGCAGGTAGTGGTTAAGTTTATGGGTTACATGCACTAGAAAATGTACCCAAATATCACCTCTGCCTTCACAGAAGATATTTTATATAACTGCTTTTACTTTATGGAGCATTATAACTTGGAAGAAAAAAAATACATCCTATTTACCTCACAACTTTTTTTATTAGTCTACAGACAGCTTGTGACTAAGATAAAGGGGAAGTCAAAGGTAAAAAATCCATTACAATGTAATGAACAGCAACACTACAGCTGGAATATTTTCTGTATCTTGATTATAAAATATGTGAATATGCAAGTGTAGGTCTTACCTTTCGTTTGTGGTGTGTAGTGGAGATGTCCATCTCCTCCTCCACCATGTTGTCAATGTTGGAGGTGGGGCTGCACTGAATCCTTTCCTCCTCTTGCCTCTGCAGTTTGTCAGCCACCATCTGAATGGCCTCTGTCCACTCATCTCTAAATTTAGAGTATGTAAAAAGGTAAAGTTAGCATTTGCAGCCCTACTGTCTTCCTTAATTCACTGACTTCCCACAATACTGTCACTGTCTCCTGGCTCAACTTACTACATTTAACTGGCTGAATAGTGTAACATAAACATAAACGCATAACTGAAAGCAGCACATGTATCAATAGATTACATTGGTGTACAGTTGGTTCTAATATGAAAAAGAAATTTGAGTGCACTTATTTAACTGGGTTTTTAAAAGCGCTAAAGTGATTTCAATTAACATAAACACCTATTTGTTCAACAGAGTGAAAACATGGTCAACTAGAGAATCAACCAAATGAGCAATGATCATAGAGCAGAACTAATGCCTACCAGTCTGTGCGTGTGTATGTGTGCGATGACTGACTGTGTGCAAATACACATCAGTGCATTAGAGAGAACAATGCTTTGTTGTTTGCTAACACTGTTCCTCCCCATTGACTTTCCATTAGCAGTGATGTTCAACATCTGTTGAAAGAAGGTAGGTGTGTGTGTGTGTGTGTGTGTGTGTGTGTGTTGTGTGTGTGTGTGTGTGTGTGTGTGTGTGTGTGTGTGTGTGTGTGTGCTGTTTGTGGATCATAATCTGTAGCAGCAAGGTCGGCCATGCATCAGGATGTTCAGGGGCATTAACTGTATTTAACAATGATGAATATAATGGTTAGAACAGAGGGCCTAGCTTCCCTCTCCACTGATACAGAAGAGAAGAGAAGAGAGAGGAAGGGGAAGAGAACACTTATTTCTATGATTTTAGTAGTATCCTAAAATTGTAAATTAGTTTCATTTCATAGGGAAAAAAACAGAATTTTGAAAAGTAAAAATTAAAAAAAGAAAAACGTTGATTCCACAAGACTGAAATGGTTCAAAATTACTTGTTATCTTAAGCTTTTTGCCACTGATCTTCACTCAAACAGTGTTAATCCAGTGCCACATGCAGGGGTTACATTTTAGCAAAAAACACTAGAGAGACTGAACTGAGGTGAACTAAAGATGATATTCAAATATTCAGAAATCCTCAGGACTCAGGAGAAGCAAATCTGGATTTACGAGGGTGCGCTTTGAAAATACACTTACTCAGAGTAAACTGTGAGGAGATCATAGTAATGAAACCTGTTTGACTCATAAACGATAACCTCTGTGTGCTTTGTTTTGTTTTGAGTTAGATGCCCATATGTTTTCTTGAGGGATCTGGAGGAACATTCATCTGAACCTAAACAGAGAAGTGTGTTTTTAAGATCTGAATCTCTTTCTTCTGCAACGACTTCTTAGCGTACCCTACACACTCCAAAACAAGGGCAAACTCAACAACAACGGAGCACTCAATTTGTTGCACCTATATTGTGTGCGTGCACACGCCAGTTGCTACGTGAAAAGCAACGGGAACTCTCTCAAGGTCAGACAGCAGATAAATGCTCTCTCATTTTGTGTGGTTTTTTTTTGTGTAATGAGGAGGGGTTTTTTTGCTAATGAGAGATAATGGGCCTGCCTACAGTCGGGCACCATGCCAACACGTGCCACCCTCTCTGGGTTGGTGCTGTGGTAGCTGGAGCTCTGCCAGCCCGAGTACAGTACAACAGATACAGTAACACACATCAGCACAGACACCCAGTTGTCCCACATGCAGACTTTTTTCCAACCCACTTCAATAATGCAAAACTCTTGTGCATACACACTTCTACAACAAAGCATAGGCACATCTGGCGCACAGTCATCTACTTCCTCCATCAATATAAAGTTATTAGTTTTATGTTAACTCTCAAACGTTTATTTGATTATCTAGAGACTAAACTACTACAAAAGCAACATATAACGCCAAGTTAGACAGACAGCTGCAGCCCACACAGACACACCAAAAAAAAAAAAAAGAAAGAAACACACACACACAAACTCAAAGGATGCACAGAAGCATCTGTGGTCTTCTGGGCAAAGCTGTTCATTTTCTGGAGATAAACACCTCAGCTCCTCAGAAAGGAACTGAGCAGCTGGAGAATTTATGCCAACGCAACTTGAAAGGTCTCCTTTCCACTCTCACTCTCTCTCACCCTCTCCTTTCTCTCTCACACCACCAAAAGCATTATAGTACAGACCTCTTCATACATACTGCATCTCTGCCCTTGATGATTCTTTTAGCCATGTACTTTCTATTTATTTACGTGAACACAAATTGTACTCATTTGGGTATTTTTTGCTCCACTTAAGAAAAAAAAAAAGCCTCCTCGAGCATTGACTGCTTGACTGGCAGTGGCTTCAAGTTTTTTTGACAAATATGCATTAGACTGAAGTAAAACTCAAGCACCAACTTGTGGCATGAAAAACAATTCAACAACACCCGACCCTGAAAGCAACAAGTTGTCTTTTATATCCTACCTGCCTCAGGCTACAATCTGGGAAGAGCCTAATTTGGAGGGTGTTATAAACCAACACCACACAAAAGGTAAAACAAAGAATAAATTACCGTGCAAAAGTCTTGATCCAACCCTAATTTCTTCCTAGGAGTCAGACTCTATTGTAATTTTTTTAGAAGTGGTCTTGAGCAATACTTTACTTGAGCGATACCAAGTCTTTCTTTGAACATTGGCTGCTTTTTTTACTCATTTTCAGTCCATGTTTTTTTCTCAGCATGGTGTGCAGTGTCCTTAAAATGTAAGGAAACTGGACAGTGGAGGACAAAAGCAATAGTAGCAGGCCAAAAAACTATCTACAGCAGATGAACAGTATCTGAAAGTAATGTTCTTAAGAAATAGGGAAAATCCAGCAAAGACCTGACACAGGACCTCAGAGATGCATCTGGACCTTCAGCTGCTCGATCTACTGTTCATTTAAGCTTCATCAGAAATGGTCTCAGTGGAAGGGTGGCTGTCAAGTACCCATTCTTAAGAAAGGGAAATGTGGAGAAAAGGCTGAGGTATGCCAAATTACACAAGAACTGTGCCGAAAAACAGTGGCAACAGGTCTAATAGAGTGACAAATCCAAATGTGAAATTTTTGGGTCACATTGTTGTCAGTGTGTACAGAGGAGGTCAGGAGAGAGGTGTAACGGTGTGTCTACAAACATCTGTAAAACATGGTGCAGGCTCTGTCATGGTTTGGGGCTGCATTTCAGCCACTGGTGTTGGGGATCTTATGAAAATTGATGGAATTATGAATGCAGAAAAGTACCATCAGAGTTTGAGCTACCATGTAATACCATGTGGAAAGCATCTGATTGGCAACAGCTTCTTTTTTCAGCATGACACTGATTGGAAATAAAAATTATATTTTTGTCTTTATTTACTACATCTGAATTTTTGTTTGCACATTTCAATAAATCACAGCACTAATTATCCTAGCAAACTATAAAAAAAATTAAAGGTGGCTTGAGACTTTTGCACAGTACAAATTATATAGGTCCAATTAATAATAAATAATTAAATAGCACATACAGGGGTTGGACAATGAAACTGAAACACCTGTCATTTTAGTGTGGGAGGTTTCATGGCTAAATTGGACCAGCCTGGTGGCCAATCTTCATTAATTGCACCAGTAAGAGCAGAGTGTGAAGGTTCAATTAGCAGGGTAAGAGCACAGTTTTGCTCAAAATATTGCAATGCACACAACATTATGGGTGACATACCAGAGTTCAAAAGAGGACAAATTGTTGGTGCACGTCTTGCTGGCACATCTGTGACCAAGACAGCAAGTCTTTGTGATGTATCAAGAGCCACAGTATCCAGGGTAATGTCAGCATACCACCAAGAAGGACGAACCACATCCAACAGGATTAACTATGGACGCAAGAGGAAGCTGTCTGAAAGGGATGTTCTGGTGCTAACCCGGATTGTATCCAAAAAACATAAAACCACAGCTGCCCAAATCACGGCAGAATTAAATGTGCACTTCAACTCTCCTGTTTCCACCAAAACTGTCAGTCGGGAGCTCCACAGGGTCAATATACACGGCCGGGCTGCTATAGCCAAACCTTTGGTCACTCGTGCCAATGCCAAACGTCAGTTTCAATGGTGCAAGGAGCGCAAATCTTGGGCTGTGGACAATGTGAAACATGTATTGTTCTCTGATGAGTCCACCTTTACTGTTTTCCCCACATCCGAGAGAGTTGCGGTGTGGAGAAGCCCCAAAGAAGCGTACCACCCAGACTGTTGCATGCCCAGAGTGAAGCATGGGGGTGGATCAGTGATGGTTTGGGCTGCCATATCATGGCATTCCCTTGGCCCAATACTTGTACTAGATGGGCGCGTCACTGCCAAGGACTACCGAACCATTCTGGAGGACCATGTGCATCCAATGGTTCGAACATTGTATCCTGAAGGCGGTGCTGTGTATCAGGATGACAATGCAGCAATACACACAGCAAGACTGGTGAAAGATTGGTTTGATGAACATGAAAGTGAAGTTCAACATCTCCCATGGCCTGCACAGTCACCAGATCTAAATATTATTGAGCCACTTTGGGGTGTTTTGGAGGAGCGAGTCAGGAAACGTTTTCCTCCACCAGCATCACGTCGTGACCTGGCCACTATCCTGCAAGAAGAATGGCTTAAAATCCCTCTGACCACTGTGCAGGACTTGTACAGTGCCTTGCGAAAGTATTCGGCCCCCTTGAACTTTTCAACCTTTTGCCACATTTCAGGCTTCAAACATAAAGATATAAAATTTGAATTTTTTGTGAACAATCAACAACAAGTGGGACACAATCGTGAAGTGGAATGAAATTTATTGGATGTGTCAAACTTTTTTAACAAATAAAAAACTGAAAAGTGGGGCGTGCAATATTATTCGGCCCCTTTACTTTCAGTGCAGCAAACTGACTCCAGAAGTTCAGTGAGGATCTCTGAATGATCCAATGTTGTCCCAAATGACTGATGATGATAAACAGAATCCACCTGTGTGTAATCAAGTCTCCGTATAAATGCACCTGCTCTGTGATAGTCTCAGAGTTCTGTTCCAAGTGCAGAGAGCATCATGAAGATCAAGGAACACACCAGGCAGGTCCGAGATACTGTTGTGGAGAAGTTTAAAGCCGGATTTGGATACAAAAAGATTTCCCAAGCTTTAAACATCTCAAGGAGCACTGTGCAAGCAATCATATTGAAATGGAAGGAGTATCAGACCACTGCAAATCTACCAAGACCCAGCCGTCCCTCTAAACTTTCATCTCAAACAAGGAGAAGACTGATCAGAGATGCAGCCAAGAGGCCCATGATCACTCTGGATGAACTGCACAGATCTACAGCTGAGGTGGGAGAGTCTGTCCATAGGACAACAATCAGTCGTACACTGCACAAATCTGGCCTTCATGGAAGAGTGGCAAGAAGAAAGTCATTTCTCAAAGATATCCATAAAAAGTCTCGTTTAAAGTTTGCCACAAGCCACCTGGGAGACACACCAAACATGTGGAAGAAGGTGCTCTGGTCAGATGAAACCAAAATCGAACTGTTTGGCCACAATGCAAAACGATATGTTTGGAGTAAAAGCAACACAGCTCATCACCCTGAACACACCATCCCCACTGTCAAACATGGTGGTGGCAGCATCATGGTTTGGGCCTGCTTTTCGTCAGCAGGGACAGGGAAGATGGTCAAAATTGATGGGAAGATGGATGGGGCCAAATACAGGACCATTCTGGAAGAAAACCTGTTGGAGTCTGCAAGAGACCTGAGACTGGGACGGAGATTTATCTTCCAACAAGACAATGATCCAAAACATAAAGCCAAATCTACAATGGAATGGTTCACAAATAAACGTATCCAGGTGTTGGAATGGCCAAGTCAAAGTCCAGACCTGAATCCAATCGAGAATCTGTGGAAAGAGCTGAAGACTGCTGTTCACAAACGCTCTCCATCCAACCTCACTGAGCTCGAGCTGTTTAGCAAGGAAGAATGGGCAAGACTGATAGAGACATACCCAAGAGACTTGCAGCTGTAATTGCAGCAAAAGGTGGCGCTACAAAGTATTAACGCAAAGGGGCCGAATAATATTGCACGCCCCACTTTTCAGTTTTTTATTTGTTAAAAAAGTTTGACACATCCAATAAATTTCATTCCACTTCACGATTGTGTCCCACTTGTCGTTGATTCTTCACAAAAAATTTAAATTTTATATCTTTATGTTTGAAGCCTGAAATGTGGCAAAAGGTTGAAAAGTTCAAGGGGGCCGAATACTTTCGCAAGGCACTGTATATGTCATTCCCAAGACGAATTGACGCTGTATTGGCCGCAAAAGGAGTCCCTACACCATACTAATAAATTATTGTGGTCTAAAACCAGGTGTTTCAGTTTCATTGTCCAACCCCTGTAGGTTCTAATTATAAAATACCATTAGACAGTTCTGACTATTAGGTCTTAATTGCATTATAAATTTTCCATTCAGCCTGCTGCTGCACTCATTGATCAGCAAGACATAGATACTCATTGATCTGACACTCACAGAGCAAACCCTGATTGGTGAACACTTTAGGAATTGTTGCCTAAAGGGAACTGACCTCTCATCAGGGGAATCTACATGGAACGTCCTCTCGATCACAGTGGTCCACTGGAGGCAGCGTATGATGAAGGTGTTTGGCTTTGGCCTCTCTGTCTTCATCAGCTGACATTCTAAAAAAAAAAAAAAATTTTTTTTCAATGAAAAGATAAAAAAAAAAACACTCACACAGGTACCCAGAGGAACAGTGTTGTCATTACTGTATGAGTTTGTTATTTGTTTCTGACTAACTAAACCTAACATGTGCATGAGATGTTGACCACTGGATTTTCCAGGGGTTTTTGTACTCATTCTATCATTAACTGCATGCAATAAAGATTTTCATGTAATGCTCCCTAAGCCAAGGCTATTGTTATAAGCAGTTATCTGTGTTTTTTCCCCTTCGTTCATTTAGTTGGAAAACTAGCCCACGTAACAAAATTACCCTTAACATTATCATTAAGAAAACACACAATTTATATTTTTATTTGTTAGTTCAAAGCAGGCAACTTCAGCAACCGGTGATGTGCCAAGGGATATGTGGTGCACCGCATACGCATCTGGTGACTATCAGAACAGACACATTTCTATGAAAATAGGCAATACAGCAGTCCATTATTGCACAAATGCATACTACAGTACACAAACACAGAGACATACACACACACACAGCCAGATGGGGCTGTGAGCTCGCTGTGGGAAAGTAATCCATCTTCATTGCCCCTTCGCAGTCTCTTTTTGGGGGGGGCAGAACTGATGTTTAAGAGCCTAATGAGGTATCTTTCATCCTCTCATCTCTCCCACATATTCGCTCCATGTCTACATGGATGCCCCTCCATCTTGCTCTCCTGTTTTTCTTCTCCCCTCTGACCTCTTTTGTCTCCTGTCAGTCTCCACTCACCTTCGCCTCATCTCTCCTTTCCCCTTTCTTATAATGCTATCTGTTTAACTGTGGCACAGCACAGCATGTCATGGCTCAGCCTAATATATAGACAGGAAGGTTAATGACAACACCACAGTGCTTCAACGTAAACTCACAAAACAACACACACAAAGGAGTTACAACCTGACTCGTGAACACAGCCTACTGTGCTGCATGAAAACAATGTTATGCTATGGTTGATGCCAAAAAAACACGCTCACACATGGGCAAACACACACACAGACACACGTAAAAGTGAAGTTTGAATGAAATTGGGTTTTTTGCCACAGCAGGCAATTGTGAAATCTGTGTAGCAGTTTAGTGTGTGTTTGTGTGTGTGTGTATGTGTGTGTGTGTGTGTGCGTGTGTGTGACAGGCTTGTATGTATGAGTCCCTCTGCAGGGAACAGGCCTGTACCATCTCTGTTCCATCTGACCACTTCTGTTGTTCATGCACGCAAACACACACGCACAAACAAACAAACACACATACACATGCACGCACACACTCGCACGCGCATACACACACACACACACACACACACACACACACACACACACACACCACCTGGCCTCCCAGCTTTGGGCAACAGATGTGGCAATGCCAGTGCTGTGCCAAGCAGCCAGGGCCGGATGTATGGCCTGGCTTGTCCTCCTCGCAAACTCTTTTCTCTCCCTTTTTTTCCTCATTCTCCAGTCCTGTCTTCGTCTCCTCCTCCCTGTCTGTTCAGTGCTGATGATCCTCCTCTCCTCACTCACCCTCCAATCCCTCCATCCTTCGCTTCCTCCACTCTAATCATCCTTCCATCTCTGCCCTTCTCTCTTCCTCTCTCCTCTGTCACCTCTGATCAACTACCATCGCTCATTCCCTGTACTTGTCCTCCCTTCCGGACGCCTATCTTTTATTCTCCACCTCCACTGTTCGATGTACCATTCTTTATCATTTTCTCTCAGGTATCAGCTTGTATTCTACCATACATCATATTTTCTGTTTTGGCCCTAATCTCACACCTCTTCTCCACAGCTCTGCAGATATTTAACATGCCCTTCAGGTGCCATTTGATTTAAAAGAATAATAGCCTAAATAAGGTGAATCAGTTTTTGAAATCTAAGATACAGTAATACATTGTTAATTGGGAATACATGCTAATAAATTTGGTGGCATCTGCATCAGGTCCAGTGCCAAGAGGGCAAACCTCATCTTAGTAACAATCAGATTATGTATAAACATGAACTAGAGTAAACAACTAGATAATGTGGACTCATTTATTCATTGACAGACAGATGCTGTGTGGTACACTGTTTTTTTTTTTATGAAACAAGATAATCTGGTTAATTTTCTTAAATTAAGCAAGGTTATCCATTTATCTATCTAATTTCAACTTGAATCGTAGTCCTTGTGGTATGCCCAAAAAACAAAGAAACAAACAAAAAGTTTACTGCCTCCACAAGTGTCCTGAAGCATTCACAATCTCCCCTGAGTTGCAAAACATACTTCTCCATGGACTTTTAATATTGACAGAGGTATGACTATCATCTTGCCTCCCTAATTTTCAGATTGATCTTCACAAGCACAGATGGAATTCCAGTTGCTAATGATCTTGTTTTCTTGATTTTCAGTCTTCAGCTGCTATAAGGTACTTTCTAACATTATCTTCACTATGATCTGACTGATATTTTTTAATCAACGCTACATGAAAAAGCATTTTATTGCATTTCCACTAACCCCAGCCAAGTCCACTTTTATTCTCATTTCCCTGACTTAATGTCTTTAATCAATGTGTAATATAAAGTAACAATAACTTGAGAAACTCTGATGTTTTAAAAACAGAGAGGTGTATTGTTAGTCAATAGGAAGTCAGTTCTGTCTTATGTGAGACTACAGGCCTGAAAGCACTTTTAGTGAATCTATATTTATTCTATGAACAATGATAGATGATGATGGCAATTAGACTGAGAGAAAATAAAATTAATATTGTTAACTCATTAGCCGGTTGACGACATATGTCAACAATGTTGTTGCACATGTGAACCAGGTGCAGACAACTGATGTACTGATAATCAGTTAATTAGGGTCCTTAGTGAACTCTGTAAAACATGCCAATGCTGTGAAGACTTATAAGCAATGACTGTGTTGTACTATTTCTATAAATGACAGAGGTGATGTGCATTGGTGCTTAACGTGAAAGTACAAGCGGTCAGAGGCAATACTGTTGGTTATTAAAAGTTTGTCAAGTGCTGAGGTGTCTTAGAGCAAGACAATGATTCAATACCACCTGCAGAGAATCTTCATTGAACTGAAATGTTCCCCTCTGCGGTTAATTACAGGAAGTGTTGCCATATCATCATCATCACTTAATTACGAGCCTACAGAGAAGTATGCAGGGGACTTTGGTATATGTATAGAAAAGATGCAGGTTCGTGGATACTAGTCTTTCTGTATACACTTCAGGAAAGCACTTACAGTTTGACATTTCAATGTGTCTAATGTCCTGACCTGATCTATCAACTGAACTATGAAAGTAAAACAAAAAGATGCTCCATCAGTATGCTGTAATCTGTATGTTGCATTCTTCTGACAGGAATATGTGGACCATCATTTCTAATTTGCCCTTGATGTTCCTGTATGTATACAATGTAAAGGTATATGTACATTAATGTTTAGAGCAGAGTGTCAAGAGTCTATTTTGGCATATGCTGTAGGTAACGTACTTGCTACTGAGAAGTTATTTAGGGGGTAGGGCAGGTCAGCATCCTGAGGTTTCTCTTTGTAGCCAATGAAAGAGCCGTCTGTCTTCAGCAGGAAGTAGCGTGGTCGCCAGTTCTTTATGTATTCACCTGGAAGGAAAGACCAACACAATGAGAAAAAAATTATTAGGAGTTCTTCAATAAAATACTTGGTGCACACACAACTTAATTCAGATCAGATTCAGAGGAAACAGTGATGCTGATACAATACTGCAGTCAGGGGTTGTGATGATTACTTTAATCATCATGATATATGGATAGTCGCATTAACAACAACAACAACAACTATAACGATGCTAAGGATTTTAAATACAGATTTTATTCCCTGGACAGTTAGGAGCCTGTCCGCTCAACTCTCATCTGTCCAAGGGATGTCACACACATACACTCTGCAGTGTTACACAAACACATACACACACAGCAGCTCTACGGCTCCCACAGCGCTTGCCAGATTCAGATCGGATTATCATGTAAAAAATGACAAAAACATGTTTACCAGTGCAGAACTCAAACTATCCATGCCAGAAACATCATCTGGCTGATACATGGGCAGGTGTTGAGGTGACGACCCTTCTATCAAATACTCACATGCACACACACACACACACACACAGTGCACACAAATCTACACAAACCACTGGTCACTAGAAGAGAAGGAAGAAGAGACAGATAAGATGAGATGAGGTGACATGAGATAAGATAAGACTGTGCATAGAAAATATCCCTTCTTAGACTGCAGCAACAAATAAAAACATCTGCTGAGCAGCTGGTGAGAGAGTTTTACCCAACTGGCTGGCACAGACTGACGCAAAGGTGGCACCACAGCTTTATCAGATGACCCGCTGCAGGATTACAGGAGTGTCAAGCACTTCCACACTACAGAGGCGGATAACGCTTACTGGAAAACAGCATGGATACACACATGGATTAAAGTGCACATGTGCAGATTTACACAAAGTTGGACAAGCACAAAGAGTGCAAAGACAGGACTAGATGGGAGCTGTGTAAACGTCTCAGTTTGTAATTTTAAGATGCAGAAACCTCAACACCTTTAAATTAACTAGTCAATACGTTTACACTTTTACACAGCCTGTGCAGATAACAATAAAGATGCATATGCGTAGAAGCGCTCATAGCTGGCACACAAAGCTCAGTAACAGTTCTGATCACCTTGCTTCAGCTAATTCACTAGGAGAGGAGAACAGATAGAGTATATATTTGTGTGTGTGTGTTCTATTTGCGACATCCATTTAAAGCGGAAATGACAGCAGGCCGTGCTCGTTAACACATTGCGGAAACACCTGCTCCGCTGAAGGAACCATGCGACTGCGGGCCCTGCCGGTACCTCTGGGCGCTGATGGTGGTAGAGGTGCATGTGTGTATGTGTGTGTGTGTGTGTGTGTGTGGGGCGCACAGGGGAGCAGTCGAGACTGATCTGAACCACCACAAAGACAGACAGACACATAAAATGTTGGTGGGTGCCAGTGCGTCATCAGGGCTACCAAATCACACCTCTCCTCTCCTCTCCCAGTCTCTATTTTTCTCTTTTTCACAAATCCACCCACTCACTCCTCCTTTCCTATTGCCTTCTCCTGTTCTTTCAGAAACAAAGCATATTCTTTGAATCACTTGCTACTGATAAACAGAGTGCTGCGAGAGGGGCTGAATGGGAGGGGTGGAGAGAGGCATACGGAAGATGAAGGAAAAATTAATAAAGAAAGCAAGGCAAAAAAAAAAATATGGTGGTGGGGGGAGAGTAGATTATAAGCAAGCAAAAAGAGAATATCTCATTATTCTGACCAAACAATAACAGATAATCAGGCATAGAAAAAGATAATAAATATTTAATGAGGTTCGTGGTTAATCAATTCAGCATTTTGTTGTACTTTGAGGGTTTTGCTTCCCTGGAGCAGGAATGAATGTTTCTTTCATTACTACTTTATGAATAAATGTAAGTGAAAAAAAATCACTAGACTTTATAAACAACACATGGTTTAAAAAGTCCAGAAAATATTATCTAAGACAATAAAGTCCTGCGATAAATACTGAAGGTTATAATATTTAATGCCCGTAGAGACCGTGTCTGGAAAAACTTTACGATGAAGTATCTGCAACTGTGTTTAGCTCCTTTAAGATTTGTATCAGAGAAAACATAAAATGGTCACTGCATTGAAAGCTTAATTCAGAGGTTCTGATCTATCTAATGAATGAAAGAAACTTAAAGTGAAACTGGTTAACTTCAAACTGGATTAAGAAAGAGCTGGACTGACTTTCAAAAGACGAAGATACAGTAAAAAATGTGAAAATATAATCATAAAGAATAAAATACTGATTAGGTCCATAATCTATAGACCTGATGGTTTAGTATGTTTGTAGCTTCATTGTGACTTGGGCTGCACATGCCATGAGATATCTCAGGGTGTTTATCAAAGTTATTGCAGGTAGCAAGTGTTCTAATTTATTCTTGCATGCTGCAGAAGAAGAATAAGGATGCCCACAAGCACAGGAAGACTACACATGGCACAGCAGAAATTACACATGGAAGATGGTGATTAGCGTGGCTGCTGCAACAGCTCCACCCCGACCCCATCTGAGTCGGGGTGGAGCTTACTAAGCTTTCTTGTTGACAAGAGTTGGGTATGGAAATACTTTGCGTTGTTATCCTGAAAGACACATCATCATTTTGTCTGAAGCAGCTGGCATTGCTGTTGTGTAATCAACTTTGTTACACAGAATAAAATGTCTGCAATAAAAACTAAACTGTACAGTCCAACTGAAGACATTTAAGTGATCCTTCTGGCCAGGCCTAGACAGCATATAACATTATGCAAATGCTGACACTAATGTAATGGAACCTTGTAGTAATTTTATTGCGATACTCAGCAACCATTCCAAGAATTCAGTCTTGGGATACTTACAGTTTAAACAAACCATCATGCCGGTGATTTAAAAAGACTTTTGATTAAAAGAGTTTTTGTTTAAGAACATGGGGTAATCATTTTTGGCTTTTATACCATGGTATCAAATTGGGTATCAAGAATTAAATAACTTTTTTTTTTGTCTTAAATAACTCTACTGGTACTGGTATCATGACGCACAAAATGAGTTTGGCACTGCAGATCTAAACCATCATTGTAAAGATGCTTGTGTAACTGTGTTCAGCTCCTATAGATATACAGTACCAGTCAAAAGTTTGGACACACTCACTCACTGAATGGGTGAGTGTGTCCAAACTTTTGACTGGTACTGTATGTGAGCAGTTCCGAGGTTTATCTGTTCCAGCTGTGAGCTTAAAAGGGAATGGAAGTGGAAACTGATCATCTGGAAAAAAGAAACTGCTTAACTTCAAAATGGATTGAAAAAGAGATGGATTAACTGTCAAAATGAATGAAGATAAAGAGAAAGTTATACTGATAAAACTATTATAAACTGGCAGCGATGGCTGGCCTGCCGGTCCAAATCCAGTCATTTCTATGAGTCAGTTTCTAGATGAGGTGTCCAACCAATGGAAGCCTGTGGTTGGCCACTTCATCCCTCAGCTGTCCAGTACAACTGAAAACATTTAAGCGATCCTTCTGGCCAGGCCTAGACAGCGTGTACGTGAGTGTGTGTGAGTCTGTGAGTGTGTTTTTCTCTGTGTACATGTCTACTGGGGGGCGGGGGAGGGGCAGCCAGGGGTGGCACAGACGGCGAGAGAGGAGATGGACAGTTGTCCACACACGCTGTTCCAAACAGGCACGAGCATGCACGCGCACACAAACACAAACACAAACACACACACACACACACACACACACACACACACACACACACACACACACACACACACACGCAGACTAAAACAATTCTGCTCTGACCGATCCAATTCACTGTATGATCCAATGCTGTTCTGTCAAGCTATCCCGTCTTGGCCCTGCCTGTAATGAGTCCAGCGAGCTCTCCCACTCTGGACAGCTTGTCTGGGGAGCCACATGTCTCTAGCTTGGACTGCTGGAGAAAACAGAACAGCCGGTCTCCTTCCCACACCATCTCCCTCGAACTCCTCACTTCAGTTTCATTTAGTTTTCTGCACAACTTTACTTTTCCCTTAAGGCCAATTAGTAAATACTACACTACACAGTGCTTAAAACAACAGGAGTCTCTTGTTTCTTGTTAGAACGACAGGGTATCAGTAAAAAAGGAGAACGTGGGAGATCTGAAGGATCTAAGGAACAGAGGATGTTTAGGAGAATAGGATAAACCATTCTGAAGTGTATTCAAATTGCTTCAAAAAGCTGACAAAATATAGACTTCAGCATGAGTTCTAAAGTACTCTTTTCCATATAATTAGAAATGAGCGGTTTCATATTCATACATTTATCCCTGTTCCCTTTACTTTTACTGCTAGGAAAATATTAAATAAAAGCATAACACTGACTCCGAACAGTCTACAATAAAAATAAAAATCAAACTAGACTCTTTAAAAGTAATTTTGGAATTTCTAGGAGAAATAAACCTCGTTGGCACCTCCTCCAGTTGCAGCTTGTGGATTTAGCAGAAAGAGGCAGAGATGAATCAGCTGTGACTGTGTCCGTTCCAAGCTTTCTGATTGGACAATTACAACAATGCACTCGCTAACTGTCACTCAATTAGCAGACTGATTAACTATTCATTTCAGGGTGGAGGGAAGAAGGGGAGAGAATCAGTGAGAGAAACGCAGAGAGGATAAAATGGGGAGACAGGTACAAATGACAAAGCTGAAATTCAGCCAGCAAAACAGAAATGAGACACACAAACTTGCACAAACTTCTTTACATCTCTCCCCATCTCTCCGTTTCATACTGGCTCCTTAAGGACATCAGTACACCTCTGCTCTCCTGATTTAACCACATTTTAGCTGAGAACACGACAGCCGAAAATCAGGAAAAGCTTTGATGACAATTAAATAAATAAGTCCATAACTATGTGAGCTCACCAGCCATTTGTTAATCAACCCAAACAGGGATTTAATTTAATGCTTTGGCCGAGGCTAGAGCTGATATGCAGATGGTGCAGAGACGGGGCTGTGTGACTGGCACTCTGGGAGCTGGAGAGGTGGTGGGTGGTGGTGTATAGAGGTAGGGAGAGGCGGGGAAGAGGATGGAGGGAAATTTCTGTCACGTTCCAGCACATACACAGCAGCTCACCAGCAGAAAGAGGAATGTCTGGCCACATAACACCAACCACGCTCACTTGCATATAACTGGGTTTGCCTGTAGTCAGATTTATTACAGGTTTTTGTTAATTAATTTGTTTTTATTTCTATTTCACCTTGAATTTTTGCTTTTAATGTAGGTTAGTTTCAATTTGTTTCCAGAGCAGGTTTCCTTGTTCCAGTTTAGTTTTTTGGTCTGAAAATGTATAGTTTTAGTTAAGCTTTTATTAGTCTTATTAATTATTATTACATATTCCAGTCTTACTAAACATCTGCACAAATACATGATGTATTGACAAAGTGACCAAGACTGAAAAGTAAATAATTTTTCCCTGTATTTTAATTTTATTTAATTTTTTATTTATTTATGTTTAGTAGATCTAGTTTTATTTTAATTTCAGCTTCTACTAAAATGTTTTTTAGTGTTTGGTTTGGTGTTTAGCTAACTAGAATAACCTTGGCTGTAACAGGAAAAAATAAAATAGGCAAATACAGTTGGAAAGCAGTTATTTTCTTTTATTAATCAAACTATGAATTAATTTAAATAAAACGTATGCATAAAAGCAAAACATTATTTTACTTGCACTGTTTAATATTTAAAAAGCATTAAATGCAATAATGTTAGTTATTCGCATTTAAGTTATAGTAGCAGTTAAGTTAGTTAAGTTATAGTAGGTGGACAGGGAAGCACCAGGGAAGCACCATGAAATAACAGAGTCAAACTGATAGGTGGGCTTTGAGCTTACCTCTTTACAGACAAAAGTAAAACTACCTTAGAAGGCAGTGTTCAAGAGGTGTATCATGTCTATGTGAGTGTGGAGAAGGAAGACTAATAGGAATTAACTAAACATCAGGCACCAAACTCATGCAAAGTGAGTGAAAAGGGTGGAAAGCAACTGTGTGGTGACCGCACAGAGAGTACTGGGGTATAAGAAAACTGGAAACTGTGCCGCAAGACACAGAAGAAGATATGTCACAGTATGTCCAATGCATGCAGCTGCACAGAACATTTACTGTTATTCTCTCTGGTTCAAAACAGAACAAAATTTTAGAACTATCTGAAGGTTCTACTCCATCATCCATGTGTGCATTTATTAGGAAATGCCTGTATGCATGACCTCGACCCCAGCAATTCTAACTCTAGTCTGCTCAGACATCTTAAGGCGAATCCAGGCTCTTCAAAGCCAATCCACTTAGCATGCATTAGTCTCATTACCACATTGGGCTGGACTGGTGTTAGTGTGTGAGCATGTGCATGAACGCTTTAAAAGTTATGCTGCATGCTCCCTGTAAAACTAAGAAAGCATACGGGGGGGTCGCTTGATTCAGTTTGAAGCTGCAGCTGTGTTTAAAGGTTTAGTGCTGGAGTAATTGTAGACGCTTCTAGCTCTGTCTGTGGAGCGAGACTTCATGTAGGTTGCAACAGTGTAAAGATGAAAAGGATGTCATGGTGAAGGGTGAGGGGAAATGTTGAGCAAGATACTGAGTGAGAGTGAGAGAAGGCTCTGTGTGTGTGAGCATGTGCACACACGTGTGTGTGTGTGTGTGCATGTGATGGCAGTGATGGAAAGCTGGGACAGGGCAGGGCAGCCACAGGGTGACCAGATTGAGTGTAAACCCATGGGAGTATGTCCATCCCTTGGGGGCCAAGGAGATTTCACCCAGCCAGCTGCACACAGCCAGAGCCTCCTGGTAAGCTGTGCTGGGTGCACTTAGACACACACTCACACATGCATGCAGCCTGCCCTGGTGCCCCTCTGCTCCCCCAGCTGGTACAGAAGGAGGTACAGGCACATGCACATGCACATGCGCGCACACACACACACACACACACACACACACAGGCAGAGGCAACATACTGCAAATTCAATATATAGGAATACACCATTTCTTTTGGAATACATTGCCATTGCACTACAGAATGTGTACAGAAAACCTTTTATTTTTCTGTGACTTATTTCTCCCACGTATTTCTTCTTTTAAACTCTTCTGTTCTCTTCTCCTGCAGTACCACTACAATCCAGCAGATGGTGGTGGCTCCCTGGAGCATGGTGGCCACTGCTGAGATGCTGACACAGAGCTGGAGAGTGACTGACAGACACAGTGCAGCCAAGGCACTGCTCATCCTAATCCCCCTCACTGCACTGCTGTGGGTGTGTATGAGAGAATGGTATATATAAGATGGTAGCTCTGTGTTTATGTGTCAGTTGATGTCAGTTTGAAACTGACTGAATGTCTACCTGCAGAAATAGACAATCTATGTGTGTGTGTTATACACAAGAAGTTATCCCTGTGCATTCTTGGGGATGAGGGTCTGTTGCTTCCTAAAGCACCATAGGATTACTGCAGTGTTAGCATATTAGCATCTTAGCTGGAGGGCTGCTGCTCAACACCACCTGTGCCAGACAGGAGGCTTTGACTACCCAGCTATACCCCCCCCCAACACACAGACTATGGACCACTGAAGGTCACTACCATCAGGAAACTCAAGTCTTAACATCTTAATTCACTGCTCTAACCACTTTATCTGCATTTTTACATGCCATCTATTATTTTTTATTTACATCTATTTCTTTCTTCATTTTGGTTTCTGTTTCATCAAAATATTGTGCAACTGACTTAACCCCATTTTTAACACATTAAATTCAAGATCAACGTCTACACGGTGCTTTTGTGGCATTACCTAGTGAAGTTATGGGCAACAAACTACATAATCTATCGTATCTATCTGCCAATACAAAGTTAATTGGAAGGGTTACAAACTTGAATTGAAGGCAGACATAATCAGTAGGAGGCAAGTTTCAGTTAAGACCTCCTAACTATATTAAGATGAGTTTTTACAAACAGTGAGATGAGTTTTACAAAATTATGCCATCTTTTTTGGCATTGCCACATGATGTGGTCTTGTTGCACTAATAAAATTATTCAACAGATAGTCTTTGATGTTTAACAGGTCTGTTCTGAAATTATGAAACACAAAAATACCAGAAACCAAAATATTTCAGATGCCACATCACCTTTTAGAGCAGACTGGGGTCCTGTTTGAACACTAAACATCAAATTAGGGCTGTGTCAGATCATCTCATCCATGTCAATAAGTTTTATGTGATTAAAAAAAAGTGTCATATTATGATATATTTGCTACAGCAATGCCATGCGTTTATGTTCCCTAAATGAACACAACAATGAGACAAGCCCAGACATGTCTAACAGCCAGAGCCATGCGTTCACCTCTGATGAAAGCGGTAACGGTGGAAACAACAAACTTGTTTCACCACTTGAGGCAAAAAACACACTACAGAGTACAACCAGGCTAGGAAGGCACCCAAAGAGGAGATACAAACAGCAGGTGATATACGGCCTAAAAGTAATCAAATGGCTCAACCGAGCACCTTTGGAGCACTCGCTAGTTAGATTCCATATGACAGGAGGAGCAGAAGGTGGATGGAAATTACTGATGTGGTTACATACTGTGTGGCCAAGTATATGAAGCCAATTCAAATGGTGTAAAAGGAAGGCTTTAACCAACTGGTTAAAGAGCTCAAACCCAGGTTACAACATCCCAGACAGAAAATATTTTTCAATTTTAGTTTTATTACGTGACTGTATTGTGCAGGGTCTGTCACACACCCCTACATCAAACCTTTTATTTGTATCTCTGAAAGAAAACAGATATGTAACACACACACACACACACACACACACAAAATACCCACAGAGGCTGCTCAACTGTAGAAAGTATGAGGAGTTTTCTGATTTAATGATGTAATTCAAAGGGTTTTGAGATGCCCCATCTGCCCAGCTTGCCAGATTTTTCTTCTGTGCTCTTCTGTTTGTAGAAATCAGTCCTGTGAAGAAGTACCATTAGTGGCAGGAGACACACCTGGGCCCAGAATGACCTCCCGTACAGAAAATGAGGACTGGTTCAGTACAAATTCTTCTCCTTACACATTACGTTTTCTGTTTTCACTTTCAGCAACAAATAAGTACATCTCTACTTGAAACCGACTGGTGCTGAACTTCTGGGACTGGAATACAAGAAAAATTCACTCATTTGAGAGTAATCTGCATTACCCTACCAATCAGATTTAGTTACCCATTAACTGAAGCTGCCAGAACACTGTTTCGGATTGTCCCAGCCCACTTTAACCCCTGCTCTTGAGATATTTTTGCTATTTAATTCATAGCTTATTTGTTACTGTCTAAGCTGCTACAGTTTAAGTAGTTAAGCACATACTGAAGCTTAAATGATAGCATCATTAACCAGACAATCCAGGTTTAAATCCATAAATTATGCCAACAATATTCAAAACAGCTCAGTTAGATGGTCTGTTTCCCCTACATACATTTATATATATATCCACCCCCACACTGACAACTATCCAGGCAGCATGTCACCGAAAACAGGAAGACTGATCTGTATGTATGTCTTCTCGCATATCAAGAAGGTAAAATACAATCTGAGCTAACCAGAACAAAAATCCTTTGCATTCAAACACCCAATAACATTAGGAATGACATGCTGCATGTGTTCAGAAAGCAGTGGATCCAATGAGATTAGGAAAGGCACACAGAGCCAATAAGCAGGCTAATCATATTGTACTGATTGCTGGTATATTGCTGGTATATTGCCTCTCTGTGTTCTCTCCTTATGTGTTAGCACTATTCATTTCTTTATTTTTACATGACTGGCATCTACATTTAATGCAGATGTCAGTAATTAAATGCTGTGTACATATTCCTGCATGACTTTCAATAGAAATAAAATTAAAATCTTTAAAAATACATTAACAGGTGCTAAAGAGTTTCAAACGAAGCATTTATTTTTCTCGATTATTAATGTCACCTATTTTCAGTTACTTCATGTCTGAGAGGTGCTGTTTACAAATGAAAATCATCATATTAATACCATAGATAGCAGACTCTGACTAGCCATAACAGTAGGATTTCAGCTGAATATCAGTATCAGCCCAGACTTGCCCCTGTATTAGCATTCACCAATGTCCTTGGCTGTTTATCTGGGGTAAATGATCAAATGATGAAGAAGTTAAAGACTTTAAAAGAGGTGAATTATAAATAAGATTTTATTTGTTAGCCTGGAACAAAAAGAGGAACAAAAGCAAAATCAAAACAGTGGGAAAAAAACACTGGCAATTTTACAGTGGGTTGCATTTTTCCCCCCATTCAATATTTGCTGTAGTCATACTGTGCATTAACACTTAGAATTGCATTGCTTTGAGGTTCCCCATTTAAATCTGACATTCATATTCAAATTCTTATGCTGTTCCTTTGCCTCACTGGATGTAAAACCATCCAATCAGGGGAACAGAGTAACACAGCTGGACCAATCAGTCAGTGAGAATAGCTTGCCATCAAAAATAGTTGGGGAGGGTCAGGAGACAGACACAGCTGTCTAAGTATTGCCCACAACAGACACAGGGGGGGTATGCGTGGGTGTGTGTGTGTGTGTGTGTGTGTGGTGGTGGTGAAGCCCAATCCTGTCCAGTTAAGCAGTGGTGAACAGGTGCAAAGCTTTGTGCATGGATGTGTGTGTGTAAATCACCATTATTCCAGAGTGGTTGGCCCTGTATTATTAATTCAGAAATGTTGGGCTGGGGCTGTGGGCGGCAGCTGGCATTATGTGTGCGTGTGAGTGTTTGTGTGGCCAACACAAGACCCCCCCCCATCATTTGTAAAGCCCCCATACTCTTCTAGATCAACAGAGAAACACTGTGCCATTTATCTCCTTGAATGCCTGTAAACTTTATACAGAGCACACACACACACACACACACACACACACACACACACACACATACACACTACTCTCTAACCACAAATACACACTCATGCACGCACACACCAGAGCACAATTGCCCAGCCCCGCGGGCAAGAGTAAACAATCAAGTACTATACCCCAAGTATTGTCAAGAGCACCACCCCCCCGCCCATATTCTCCCGACACACACCAGCCCAGCCGCGCCTCATTCAAAGGCTCCATTCATGTGCTGCACTGAAGGGCCGACAGTAAGTGCTCTCCACCTCACTAACTGCTGCTCTCTGCTCGCCTCTCTGTCCTGCCTGTTTACCTGTCTGTCTCTCCACCTGCCTCCGTGTGTGCCCATCTGTCCATTATGGTGAATTCACTGTGGGCATATTTAGAGCAGTTCATTCACACACTTTTTATTATTTTCTCTCTAAAGTTTGTTCTTGCAGCTCAGAGATTGTGATGCCAACAAATAACCAGTAATATGACTCTCTTATTTACTTTCTTATACGATGAAGTACATCACACGGATGTATACAGTTGAATTTTAGCTTAATAGATATAAGGAGATGTGACAGGCTGCAGTTAATCAAACTTATAAAATACAACACAGCCTTACTCACTTCCCTCACAATTAGTCATGTTTCATTGTTGGTATGAAAATCATATTTGCTTTGGTTCACCTGCAACTAAAACTTCCTGATGTCTCAAAAAGACAGTTAGCCATGACTCTGTCCAATGAAAGAGTTGCGTGTAAGCCCATTTAATTTATTTTTACAAGATACTGTTAATCTTATAATCTCAGGGTCCTGTTCATGAGTATGGGAAGGGTGCAGCTGGAGATTTGACAGATGGAGTAGCCCGGCAGCTGCAGAGATGTGAATGTTGTGGCCATTGGTTGTGGTAAAGAAAGACAAGAGTGAAAGCAAAGCCATTTACATTCCTGCTGTGGGTAGTAAGCAAAAGAACAAGACTGCAGCTATATAGAATGAGCTGACATTAGTAGGGGCTCACACTTACAAGCACAAGTTCCATATCTGCAAGTCTGCTGGGAACTCTTGGGTACAAGTGATGTAGATTTTGTCATTCATGTGGACATCTGCGTGCCTGTCAATTTTTTTTTATGACTGCATGGACTTATCCAGGGAAAGACTGCTTCACAAGGTACCAATTACATGGTGTCAGGCAGACTTAAAAAACAGGAATGGCTACCGGTCTGTGGTGTCTACAGCTGTTTGTATACGCAACAGAATACAATCCCCACCTTAAGCCTTATTTATGGTCACCACATTGGTTGTGTCGCACACCAACTGTGACTTCAACACAGCCCCTTCAGTGTCTACACTTGAGCATGAGGCACACAGGACTTGCTGCAGTATTCTCCTGAACAACAGAAGAAAAAGAAAAAAACTTTGCTTCAGTGCTGATATAGGAGTAGAAGAAGTCAAAACAGGAAGTTGAGCTGTTTTTCTTTTCTTGATCTGAATGTTTTCTACAGAAGTCTCATCTTTTAAAGATGTTGCAACATCTTCCTCTCTCTAATCTGAGAATCTCCAGGCTCCTGTACTGTACTATCATTGAAACAGCAGTAAAAACCAACAAGGTCATATATGTGTGTCTTCAACCGCTCAGTCTTTCACAAGGCTTCAGTCATTCGGCTCAGAGTAAACAGTGGAAGGCTCAGAAGAGGCAGTTGAGGTGGTTTGGGCCTGCCCGACCAGGAGGAGACCCCTAAGGATACCAAGGATGCTGGAGAAATTCTGTCATTCCAGCATCCTGGGTATCTCAGGGAGGTCTGGGCATCTCTATTTAAACAGCTGCCCCCATGACCCAACCTGGATAAGTAATGGATTGACAGCTGAATGAATGGCGGAATGGATGGACAATTTATTTAAAATCTGGTAGTTTAACTGCAGGAAGTAGTGTAGACTCTGGACAAACAAATCACAGTGTGATTGCAATTAGTGACTGCTTGCCTGTCTGTCACACTCTGCGGTGGCAGACAGTTCTGTATATCAGTTTAACTCCAACAGACTTATCTCTCCCTCTTTCTCTGGGAGCTGGTGCTTGTCATGTTGTAATGCCTTTCTATCTAAGAGGCTGTTTTTGACAACCTGTCCACCTCAGCTGACCAGCATCAGACACTTAGGGCTCCCAGACACTTAAAAAGAACCAAATGTATGTGTTGTCTATGCTGGGATCAGTTTTAGCCAAATACTAATGGAAAATAATCCTTCAATTTTTATTTAACTCTAAGCATTCATATTAAGCCTCAAGTCTGCTACTTGCACTTTCTGAAAAATCACAAACATATCAAATTCTTTATTGCAAGCCTAAAACATACATTGAGTATGGCTAGACTAAAAATCAAGTGAAACTTTTAACAACAACTGCAGTGACATGTAAATTCATTCACTGGAATGGGGAAATTCAGATGACCCATATGAGCTTTTGTGGCCTCTGTGCCTTGCTTGATAACTTCAGGGAAATCAACTCGGTTCTGATTTACAGTTCCCATTTTTGGGAACAGTTATGAAGCAAAGTAAAGAAAAGATGAGTGAAATGAAGTTAATGTTGCTTGAGCCAATGACAGCTCATTACTGTAAGTGGGAAAAAAATAAACTTCCAAACAAGTGTTAATCAATCTAAAAGTGAAGGCAGGCAAATTATTAAATATGCCACTTCCTTAAATCAGTAAAGAGGAAAGATGACTGATGGTAGATGACTGAACTATAGAGAAAACTCTACTGTTGTTGGTGAGAGAGAGAGAGAGAGAGAGAGAGAGACTGAGGAAGTTTATTTTTCCACTATCCACTCCAACATAAAGAGAAAGAATATCAGCTATACAAACAGCACCTGACTTTTAAAGTTCTCTTTAGGGTTATTGTTGCACCTACTTGCTCAGTGGTTTTATTCTCTGTGTAAAATGGCTCACCTGTTTCCTGTTTCTTACCTGTTTCACCAACAAAGACACATGCCCAGAGAAACAAAAAGTTGGGGAAAGGAGATAAAAATCACATTATTGGTTAAATTCTGAAGAATATTTATGAACTTGAGTGTCTAGTCCTGCAAGATACTTAATGAGCAGGCCATTTCCCAGGCCTATTCTTGCTCAAAATATTGTGTAGAAATATCTGAATATGGCAGATGTTCGTCATCTTTTCTTCTCAGCTCTCCCCCTCCACCTCCTCTCATGCAGCAGTGTGCTGTTGAACCTCATGTTCCAGCCGCTATGCTGTGAGACATCTGCACCTCACTCACTGTTTCTTTCTTTCCTTTCTGTCTCATCTTTCCTCTCTCTATATGCACACATGCACGCATACACACACACACACACACACAAAGACAGAATTCTTTGCTTGATGACAGATGGCAAGTCAACAATTGTACAGCGTCAGTCTCTCAA
This sequence comes from Pterophyllum scalare, assembly GCA_024447675.2. Classification (NCBI taxonomy): domain Eukaryota; kingdom Metazoa; phylum Chordata; class Actinopteri; order Cichliformes; family Cichlidae; genus Pterophyllum; species Pterophyllum scalare. The sequence goes on along the minus strand of JAMQGT020012314.1, from coordinate 48,801 downwards.
AACACAGACACACACACCACATGTACACACAAACACAGAAACAAACACCACCTCCTTGTCCTCCTGTCCCTTTGTGTCCAATCCCTTGTCAGATGCCTTGATTTGTTTCTTACAGCTGAGAGTATGCATTACTGAGTGTGTGTGTGTGTTTGTGTGTGTGTGTGTGTGTGTCCCTCTTTACCTTGGTATATTAAGCACTAGTCTAATAAGAGCATGGTGCGAGCGGGCTCCAGCCAGTGGACCATATGGGGGCCGTTTAGCCCCCTCAGAACATTGAGCCAAGTCTCGCTGACATGATTATTACGGCTGTCCGCTGTTCTACACTAGTGTCAGACTGGGAATGGGGAATTTTTTCACGGACAGCTAATTAATAACTGGAGATTGGTGTTTTCTTCCTCTCCATTTTTAAGCAGGTAAACTAACCACGATTCTGTGAAACATGTGTAACCCCCCACCCCCCAAAAAAGGCATGTAAATATACATGTACAAAAATGAAAAATAAAACATACTGCATGGTCACATTTTATTCATTTGTGTGTTTTGCACTGCACACACACTGTTCTCCCTTTACATCTTTATAAATGCATGTATTTACTCATGTCTCACATTTTCAGCGTGTCTGTGTGGCATAGCAGGCTGAAGCTAGTGGCTCTGTTAATCCCGTCAGGGACAGATTACAGGTGGGAAGTTATAAATAGACTGACTGACCCTTTAACTATGATCGCTGTAACATGCAGCTCAACTACTAAGTCAGGCATAACAGGAGCAAACTCAAACCTACTAAAGGCAGTTCAAAAAATGTTTCATGCAGTAATCTATCATTCGTCACCACGAGCTTTGAAGACAACCTCAGATGTGATTGTACGTCTCAGCTTCACGTAAAAGCAGACTTAAGGTTTTCACACGTGCACTACAGCCCTCTTTTTTTAGACATTACCCAACAGAGGTGTATGCGAGAACCCAAATCCACACATTTGGATTGGAGAATAAAATCTCTTTGACCTGCCAGCTCACTAGTACTGTACAAGCCGTGTGATGTCTGATTGTACAGTGCGAAAAGAGCAAAGGTAATAGTCTGATGAATTCAAGGCAAATGACTGTGGATCCCACGTGCTAATTCCTGCATACTCTATCCAGGCATAACCCACTCCTAAACCCGATCAGATTTACAACATTTGTCTAATGTTCATGTGCTAAATTGCTTTAGTAATAGTAGTTCAGGGATTCCTTAATCTTTATTCACCTTTGTTCAGTTCAGCAAGGTGAGTCACTAGAACTCATTACACCTTGTCTGACAGCCATCAGGCACATTCAGAAACAGTGTATAAAAATTTTAAAAAGGGGCTGCAATAACGCCAAGGATCTGTTCCTTCCTGGTATCTGTAACAGAGAATGCCCTGGAGAACTCATGCTCGGGTTTTAAAATGAAGCAACAAAGAGCTCTGTGGTATGGATTGAAGAGAAATGCATCAAGGATGCAAATGATGTTCATAAGTAAGGATACTGTCCAGTTGCTTTAAGCAAAAAACATTATACCACTGTCTACCATTGTGGTACTGTTTGAAAACACCCTTTTTGTGCCACAATAAAAGACAAAAAAACCCCACTCCTACATCCAACTAAGTCTTGCTGCACCAACATCAACTGCAACATCCCATATTTCCCAAATATTGGATGAAGCATTTCTGATCTTTATCTTATGCGAAAGTTCAACAGGTGAAAATAAGAGTGTAATTAAAAAGAAAATCATACAAGAATAAAATAATCAGTTACTTAGGTTTTTAGTGAAATAAAATTTGCAATATGGACATAATAAATAATCAGCACTTGATAATTAGCTGTCTGTAGGTGCATTTTCAGTGAGATTTGTCATTGTAGTAGGAGGAGATTTCCTTGCTCAGTCCCAAACCTCTCAAGACATTTCTCATACCTGAGTATGTTGATATCCTTCCCTGATGTCCCACCATACAGTAGGCAGGTGAAGTGTTAAAGGCTTTCAATCAAACAGGTTTTCCTGAATTTCAGGAGATCTTCCCAACCTCAAAAAGCTCTCAAGGTAGTCTGGATTCTTCTTCAATATTTTGAATGAAGTAGCCTTGCCTTTCCTTGTGAAAGCACTAGTTGTGTCACAACTGCTGTATGCATGAAGTGCTGGAAGTGCAGAACACATTTCATCTCCCACCTCTGCCCTCACCTGGCTAATATCTATTAGACATACAGTGCAGGACAATCTTGGTGTCTGCCTCCTCCTGTATCGAGGCAAACTCTTCCTCCTCCTGGCCCATCATTGTCTATCCATCTGTACTCTCCAGTTGAGTAACCTTCTCTCCACAAGCAAACATAAGGTTCCTTCCATTCAGTTTAGGTGCATACATGCCTTTCCTGCATTCACGAAAGATGAACATGTAAAGTTAGTTTTGTTTTCTTCACATGACAGGAACCCTGTCCAGTCCTTAAGTACCATGGTCAAAGGACCTCTTACCAAATGTGCCTTTGAATATCCACACCTGGCTCTCTCTATGCCTTTAATAGCCTGCTCAGAGTAGGAGTCTGTAACATAGTCAACCCTTGATGCTTTTGGGAGCTGCTGAAATAGACTTTCAGCAAGTTCTCCAAAGGCGGCTGGGACTGCAACCTGTGCTTGGTACAAAGCATTTCCCATCCATTGTGGTCCTGACTGGGTCTGATGGTGTTCTGTCAGTCTCCTTCCAAGATTTGCATCAGCTTAGATATTTAGATATAATAGATAGATTTAGATTTAAACATTTTTAATATTAAAATAATTAAAAGAAGACTATAGTTTACTTGCAGGTGGGTGATCAGCATTCTTTAGAATGCTACTGTCTACTTGCTACAAATCACTTTAATAGAAACCAATCCCTGAGAGTTCTGTAAACAATACAAGATTCCCTCATGTAGCAAGAGTTAACATTTTAGAATGACACTGACTACACTAAATATTAGTTCAAAAATTCTAATACTAGCATGTATTTCTTGATTCTACCATTCTCCCAGATAAGCATGTGTCCTCTCAAAACAACTTGTTTTGATAAAACCATTATGATACACCATGCTCCTAAATAAACTGCACTAAAAAGATGTCATATGATCAAATTGCAAAAAGATGAAAACTATACTACATTTCCCTTCTGTACTATTTAGTTATCCTTAGACATCAACCACTAGGTACCATTTACTTACATTACAAAGTACTAGAAACCTTTAATGTAAGCAATACATGAATAACAGCAAATTTTCAAGGTGTACTGACCTTTGTGAGCCTGCCACGGATTCACCCGGAGGCTTTATGCAGGCTAACAAGCAGATTTGATTTCTCAAAGGTCTGAATATCTCAAAGGATGTAGTTTTTGAAAGTATGTATCACCAAACATTCCCTTGGAGGGGGGGTCTCACTACAAGGGCCCACGGGTTATCTATAGTACTTGATATTACAAAGAAAAAGAAGTTTGGAACAGAGCTCTACAAGGTCTGATAACAGCATTTCAGTACATACAATGCACTATATTAATTTCTTCAGTTTTTGAAATGAGAAAGAAGTTTCAATAATAACTTGATAATATCATGTCATGGATCAAAATTTTATAGAACTGAAAAAAAAAAGGCCAAAACAGTCTTTCTGGGGTCATTCTCCTGCCAGCTAACACTTACACTAGCTGTTAGCCACTAGGCACTAATCTGTTGACCCAAATGAGCCAAACCAACCCCCACTATAACCTGCCTTCTCTAATCAACCCAAAGCCTACTCCCACCAGCTCACAATAACCTCAAGATGTTAAACCACACACTACCCAATTAGTCTAATCTGTGTTAGCACATTTAAACATAGATTCTGGTTTCCACTTAAACTCAAATTGCTTTGTCAAGTGAGGACAGAGCTGCTGTCAATCGATCCTATTAAACTAAAGACGCATCTACAGGATGCCTGTGGAATACTGGAAAATGGCTATGGAGGAATCTCAGGTGTGTGGGAAATCTAGGATTCACAAAAGTTTTCACTTTGAAAAAAAAGGGAAAAAAACAACTCCCCGAAATATTGTTTAACAGGGCTGTATCTGAAATGTGAAGTGAGCATTTGCAAAAAAAATTCAACGAGTAGCCTTACTGTTGCAAGTGGCATAATGCATGTTAAAGAAATCCATCATATAACATCTGTTAGTTATTGGATTTGGGTTGTCTGACCATGAAAATGTCTTACACGCTTGAGTCACTTTCTTATATATATATTTATAGCAGTACCTTAAGTTAAATGAATTCATTTATAAATGTATTAAATTCCAACATTCATATATAAACTGTTTAATTATTAGCTGCAGATGACAGGCAATATGTTTAGCTGAGACTGCTTGTGATCACACTTATTACTAATCAAGTGACAGAAGTGATGATGTATAGCATGTGAGCATGTTGCATTAAGTAAAATTTGGAATCTGACACTGATTTACAAGCTTGTGATAAAACATATAATTAAATAATATTTAATAATAATCTTATATTCACACATATGCACTTTACATGTGCATCCACTCAGTATGATCAAATGTTTGAGGTCAGCATTTTGATGATCCTGAGCTGCAAACTAATCCCATTACTCAACCTCTCCTGCTTTACTCCCCGCTCGCTTCCTCTGTCCAAGCTGTTCATCTGCAGTGATCAGCACTCCATTCATTGATTCACTCATTCATTTATCCAAGACTACCCAATTCTACATTAGTTCACACACCCATCCATTATGCCAAGAGCATCCTTGTGCATGTTTTTTTAGAGGGATGCTTCAGTGCTGATCTTACTCAGTTGACAGTTATATTGCTTCGGGCCACTTAGCTTACAACTAGCCAAATTTATGCATGGTAATGCTGAGGCAATGTAATGCCAATGCAGTCATAATGCAGTATTTATTTTCACATTTACTTTCTGCTCAAAAACTTTGAAATAAAAATACAGTATATTTCCTGTATATGTTATCCATCTAAATTTTTGTGTCCACACTTGCTAGGTGCAGGTACTTTTAGTTGACAAGTTGCCTGCCTCTGTTCCATGGTGACTGTATCTGCCACAAACTGTCTCTCTGCTGTTCGTCTGTAGGCTCTGCAGACTAGTCTGTCTGCACCATGCTGTCAGTCTGTCTGGCTGTCTGCCATTCTATGCAGTACAGAGTGAGTCATTCTTAGGACAATGGAGACGGTTTGTAAAGCCACACTGGAGCGTACACTTCCTCCGGATGTGCAAGAGGATGCCATTCATAACAAAGCCTTCACTGTCTGCCTGTCTACTACTGCCCTGTAGTGTAAGTTTGAGGAAAAGAGGGGATGAAGAAGGGTACACATAAATAAGAGAAGAGAAGAGAGAGAAGAGAAGAGAAGAGAAGAGAAGAGAAGAGAAAGAAGAGAAGAGAAGAGAAAGAAAGAAGAGAAGAGAAGAGAAGAGAAGAGAAGAGAAGAGAAGAGAAGAGAAGAGCGACACAGCAGACAGTAGCGGAGGCAGCAGCGGCTGGTGATTGATATCAGAGATCTGGCACTGCCACCTGATCCAGCCAGCCAGCCTCCAGCATCACTGAACTCACTGAACTCACTGAGCCAAGATGGCTGCCTCACTGCACTGCACCCAATGAACCCCACAGCAGTCCAATGTATACAGTATACCACGCATAGTTAGCAGAGGGATTAATTTTAAGAGAGAGTACAGGAGGAAAGAGTGCAGAAAGGACAGGTGTGCTGCTCCTTATTTCAGCACAGTGTCTCATAAGATAGTGGCAAGATGGAGACAGGCTGCATGAAAAATCTGGATGTGAAACAACTCCACAAGGAAGAGTATGTATAACATCCTCTTGATGTTATCAACAAAGAATTACTGATCTTGACCACTTCAAAGCACGTCTGTAACAAGACACACTCCACTTTGACACAGTTTAGAGATCAGTAGCTTTGAGGAAAGCCACTTCACAGGGGACACATAATGGATTTTCATAAAGAGAGACACTGAATATCTAATGGAGCCCCTTCCTGAGTTCTGTATTATGTCATTTCCAAACAAACCACTGAAAGATCCAGGCAACATGAGCAACACAGATCTAAAGGATGCAGCAGGGTAATTTAATTCCTTTTATAATATCATATCCAATCGAGACCATGTGCACGAGTCTGTAGACCCGTGTGACCCCTTGATTTTTTTTTCCTCCATTATGCAGTCGAAGAAATCAATACTTCCACTACAAAATTATTGAACTGCAAAAGGAAGAACAAAGACAAGTGCTCCTCCTTCCTGTGCTGATGATTCATATATTATTAAGATGACTGTGTTTGAGAAAATATCAGTGTGAATGTGTATTTGTAGTAGAATTTGTAGTTTCTTACCGCTTTTAGGAATAGAAGTGATATGTAAAGAGGTATTTGAATTGAACTAGCCACATCCCCTTTGATATATTTAATTCCTGTATTTAAAAAAAGGCTGGAAACTATCCCAGCTGTCATAGGGCAAGGGTCAGGGTACACCCCTGGACAGGTCGCCAGCCTGCCACAGGGCTAACACAGAGAGACAGACAACCACGCAAACTCACACATATCGGCAATTTAGAATCACCAATTAACCTAACCCCACTAACTGCATGTGTTTGGACTGTGGGAGGAAACCGGAGTACCCAGAGAAAACCCACACAAACATAGGGAGAACATGCAAACTCCACACACAAAGGTCCTGACTAAGGTGGATTCGAACCTAGACCTTTATGCTGTGAGGCAACAGTGCTATCCACACCACCGTGCTGTAGAAGGACAAACATGTCTAACATTCTCTTGATGTTGTCTTAGCTCTTGAAAGATAAAGAATGATCAAATGAGTCTGTAAGAAGCCTAACTCCGCTTTGAAATAGTTTAGAGATTAGTAGCTTTGCAGGAGAGCACTTCACATGGGACAAAGTGTCAAAGAAAAGATGATGCTTTTCACCCTGTCCTCTCTCCTTCAGTGTTTCTCCTCCCTCCAGGCCATCTGTTGTGCTGACTGCTGTGTGGGCTGATGCTGATGGAGGTAACATTATCCACAACTACTGTGACCTCTGTGGCCTCACATGGGATGTCAGAAGGTAACGCCCCAGTGTTGGAAATAGAGAGGGTTATACTTCATATATAGATCTTAAAGGTGAAATAAAACAGCTTTGTAAGCCTTTTAAATGCTGATTTTTACCCGCAAACAATCATCACAATACTGTGTCCTTCCAAGGCTTCCAAGGCTACACTTGCATCCATTTTCCAGATCAAATCTTTCTTTTTTCCAATCTTTTTGAAATCATTGTATTTTTTAAAGATATTCTATTATTATTTTGGTTTACTTCTACATCTGTTGCTTTTATGCCACACCGTGTGGCAGCTCACAGGATTTATCCACTGTTTTTTACTTCCATTGATAAAGACATAATAGAGCCAAATGCACTCCCTACTCTGATTCAATGAAAGGAGGAAGGAAATCATCACTGTGGTAGTGAGCGAGTGCGCACTGAAAGGCTCGGTCATCTAAGGACGTGCTGCACCGTGTTTTTGCAGAGGTAAAACTCTTGACGCTTATCTCTGTGTTATACGGTTACAAAGATAATTAAGCTTAACTTTGCTTTTATATACAATAAATAAACACGTTTACATTTGTGCTTTCACTACATTTATGCATTTTACTGCTTTATTTTACTACTGTATGTGATCTGTTATGCATTTGTGTTTTGTCTTATGGTTCCCTTATAGCATGTTTATGAAACACTTTGTATTTTAAGCTTGTCTCATTGTTTGAAGTAAAAACGAACAAGGAAAGGAAGGAATAAAAATTTGATATAGTTATAGTACAAGTTGAAAAGTAGCCAAAGTGAGGAAATGACTGTCACAAACACACTAAACATCATGTGATCAGCCACTGATGGTGTAATTTGTGAACCAAGTGTATACATATATATTATTCAACATGTCAAACAAACTCACAGAGACACACGGTCCCTTCATAAAATCTGTAGAGAGGTAAACGTCCCTATGACAGTCCATGAGCAAGAAGTCATGATTGTCAATGAGGACAATCATGACATGAAGAGGAAACACTAACTTTCAATCAGTCGTTTCTTTTCTCGTTTATTACCAGATCCATTAACTAAAAACTAAGACTAAAATAAATAAATAAAACAAACATTTCTTATCACTGTTATCTTTTACCTTATCTGGTTAAATCAAAAGAAGACTAAACCGTACTTTATTTATCCAATAGACATATATATAGCAGGGATGTCGTGCAAAAAATACAAAAAAGATGCCTATATGAAGCTGTTATATACTTCAACCGAGCCTAAGCTGTACACAGTAAACCAAAAATCAGACCAAAATAAAAGAACAATCAAAATAGTCAACCAACAATTTTTATTAAAGAAAAACTCTGTACAAAAGCAGATTTGCTCCACCTAATTAACATTAAGTTGTTTTTGATAGCAAGATTGCACCACATTGGAAGCATATACTTAACAGCTGCTGTAGACCTGGACTGCAGGAAAAAAAACTATAATAAAATTATCTACTATCAATTACAAGATTACCAAAAATACAGCCTGAATTACCAAGAATGTACAAACAAGACTGACCAGTAGTAGTAGTGGTATTAACAGGAAGAGACATACATCAGTCTTCATCTAAGTAGCAACTGGCAAACTATACACACAAACCCAGCAGTTATTTAGGTATTCCTCACATAACATAAACAGGAAAAAAAGGTTTTACAATTGTTTTAACTAAGGGTTTTTAAAGGCACTTATGAACATCACTCTTTTATACAGAGGGATTCTAAACCTCCACAGGTTCAGTGTTTTAGTCTGTGTGTCCACTGTCGAAACAAAAAGAGAGGGTAATGCAACCAAAAGAAGATAGAGGTGGAAGAGAGAAAGTACAGGGCCTTCCAGGTAGTGAGAACACAACTGAATGCAATCGTATTAGCACAAAAGCTTTGTATTTGTGGAAGTTTCACTGTCTTGCTATTTTATTTCAGTAAAAAGCTGTCTAATGACTAAGACTGCAGTGCCTGCTGTATCACGACCTGGACAGTGAGTCAGCACCCTGACCCTGCTTTGCGCCACACACACAAACACAGGGAAAGATTTAGCATATGATGCAGACAAACATTCATATTCCTGACACAAACAAACACCCCTCCTTCCCTCCCTAACCTCTATCTCCTTCTCTCTCTCACACACACTGCAAGCGCTAGTATAGTTGTGTCGTGACTGGGGGCGATGTGTTCCCCTTAATATGCACAGACGACTGTCTGAAGATCACACTGGCATGCTGGCAGACACTGACAAAGCTTTGCCCCTCTTTTTTACCAATACAGATTGTTCTTGAGTGTTTGACACAGTAGCCACTCAGTGTAGTAAGGACTAGCAAATTCTCCTGCTGTGCCATAAGCTAAGCCTACATTACCCAGAAACCTGCTGTGTGTTATGTTGCCATGTCACTTCCTGTTCGACAGTTTCTGTTACACATTCCTAAACAGCATCACAGTCTAGAGGATGCTGCTCATTGGCCTAAAAGTCTGGAAATCCCCCTTGTTCTATCCTTGTGAAACTCTCCCTCTAAAGCAGATTCACATACACTTAATCTTGCCCCCAAGCAGACACACGACCCCATCAAACTGCGGTTTAGTAGAACACAATACAAAGTCCTGAAGTGTCTCCACTACAGAACTTTCTTGCACATTTCTGTTTCAGCTTGGCCTTGCTACAAATAACTTATGTGCTACAGCTGCCACTCACTGAATGAATGTCTGAGTACAGGGAAATACTATTTTTGCCACATGCTCTTCAACTATTGCAAAATTTTCTAATTTCTCATTAATTTTGCTGTAAACAGGATGTGCTGTCAGTGTCCCCCCCCACTCCACCCCAACTATCCCCTCAACCCCATGTCATATGACTCAATGACACCACTCTATGAACTTAAGACACTTCAGTATTCAATAACACCTCAGAGACACAGAACTAACTGGATTTCCATAGACAAGTGGAGACATTAGAATGAAGAAAAAACAAACTAACAAAAGAAAACTAGACACCAGCCCAGCACATGTTATTAACTGCACATACACATTTGTGCATACACATACAACCACATACCCATGAACAGTGGTTGTTTGGTCACAACCTGAGTGGAGCACACAGTGGCTTAGCAAACACAGCCAGCCAAGCTTATAATAAACACACACGCATTCATGTACAATGTCATACTACATAATCAGACATCCATGTTTTCATTCATACATACACACACACACACACACACACACACACACACAGACAACATACACTCACATCCTCCCACCAGCACATGTGGACAGGCACGGCCAGGCCCTCAGTCTAGACAAGAGGCAGGGGAGAAGAAGAAGAGAAGAGAAGACAGAGGCACAGAAGAGGGGTGTAGCGAGGCAGAGGATGTACTTACCCCGTTTCTGGAGCCATCCCTCTCTAACGATGGTGACATCGCTCATGGTTCCTTCACGCCGAGTCTGATGCCACTACACGCCTGCTCCACTGAGAGAGAGAGAGGGAGGAGGAGAGGAGAGGAGAGGGGGGCCGGCTCTCCCAGCCTCCGCGTTACTCTCCCTCCCTTCCTTTCCCGTTCACCCTCTCGTTCGCGCAGCCTCTCTCTCAGACACACACACACACAAACAGAAGGTGTGTGTGTGTGTCAGTTTGCTTCCTGTTGTGGCTTATCTCCCTGGCTCCCTCCCTGCTACTTCTTCTTCCTCCTCTTCTTCTTCTTCTTCTTCTCCCTCCTCCTCCACCTCCTCCTCTCTCGTTCCCTCTCCAGACCTTCCTCCTCACCAGCGGTGACTCAGCCTGGAAGGAAGTGATAGGAGAAAAAAAAAGTAATACAGAAAAAAGTAGAGATGGGTTTATTTTTCCTGCTCTCTTGCTGGTCCCCTCTTCCCCTCATAAGCCCTTTCACAACATATGACAAGACAACTAGTTATTGGGAGGACTGCTTCCTCTGCTCTCTCCCCACCCAATCATACACCCAGTTCCTCTTTTTTTTAAATCACCAACACACTCTCTGATAAACAGGATGAATTATTACAGAGTTTTCGATGAAGCAAAAAACTGACACTGACTGCCAAACCAAAATCTCTGAGCTGTAGATCGCATTCATTCACAGATATTTCTGTTCTGGATAGCAGGTTGTGCTCTGTACAAAAGCTGGTCTATCATTCTGCTTTCCATCTCTGCATGTCAAATTATTTTGTCAACGTGTATATGCGTGTGGGCTGATTTGTCCGTATGTCGGAGGTGGGAGAGCGTCTCAGGACTGTGGAGTAGGGCTTGGATATAAATAGCAACAACGGCAGTTAGGGATGCTCTCACGCTCTCTTTCTCTCTGCAAATCTCTGCACCTCTCTGTCGTCTCACTCCCACTTTCCCTCCCCTCTCTCGCTGTCTCTGCATAGCTGCCGTGTTCACCTCAGATGCACGCCCTCAAACATTTTGGGTGCAGAAGCCTGTCACCGATGGAGCTCCCCAAAGCTATCACAGTGTCACGCATGGGGTGGGAGTCATTTGACAACATGGAGTACAACTTTGTCATCGTCCTCCTCCGTCACCACCTCCACAGTGTCTAGAGAGCAGCCCAGGACAGAGCTGGCCTTCTTGACGAGCCTCAACAAAGAAAAAATAATGATTAATGTTATGTTAACATACCAGATTGTTGTCTACGCGTCATGCGGCTGAATGTGTTACCCTGTTGTTCTCTAATCCATTATTATTTTAAATTGCTATTAAATTATTATTAAATGAAGTGCCTGTTCTTGGTCGCGGATTTTATCAAATACATTTATCCAAAAAATGCGACTTATATGTGGTTTTTTTCTTCTCTGTTATGCATTTTTTGGCTGGTGCGACTTATAGCCCAAAAATACGGTATCATGGTTTATGCCAGGGAAGATATCCAACAGAGTAGCATTTCATTTCAGACCAACAGTGGCATTAGCCATTTTTGATCTGTAGAATAATATACAAAACCTCATGAAAAACCTCCTGAATACGACACTCTGCCACCAAACCATGTTTGTTTCTTTGAATCACATCAACATCTTTCTCAACCAATAATTGCGTTTCTTAGACAATAACCAGGTGTCAGAACAGAAAATATTGTAAGATGTTATTGATATCTCAAGCAAGTTGTTTTGGAGAGTTTTTAAGCCCAGCCTAACTCTGTTCGTTTTATTGAGTGCCGCAGGTTCTCCAGCTGGGGTCGGACATCTTGCCTCAGTACAAACAGGAAACTCCGAAGACACCGCCACACATCATTCTCCACTACTGCCTTTTCAAGACCACGTGGGACTGGGTTATCCTCATCCTAACGTTCTACACTGCTATCATGGTGCCCTACAATGTCTCCTTTAAGACCAAGCAGAACAATGTCACCTGGCTGGTGGTGGACAGCATTGTGGATGTCATCTTCCTCGTGGACATTGTTCTGAACTTCCACACTACCTTCGTTGGTCCAGCTGGAGAGGTTATCTCTGATCCAAAACTCATTCGCATGAACTATGTCAAAACCTGGTTTGTCATCGACCTATTGTCTTGTTTACCTTATGATGTCATCAACGCCTTTGAGAATGTGGATGAGGTAAGTGTATTTTTGTAGTTTATTTAAGATGCCACAAAGTAACAACTTCCTTAAAAGAACGTGAACGCCATAAATGTACATCCTCATGACTGAACCATCCGAGCTACTATCACAGACCAGATTTGTCATACTGACATCTTAAAACTAATCAGCGTTTAGTACCAGATGTAATAAACTTGTTGTTAAGGTGAACTGACACACTTGAATTTAGGGGTGTATTCTGATGACACTTAAGATTGCAAATAACTACTGTGTTTTATTACCAGTGAACGCGTAACTGAGCTCCAGTCAAATCCAGAGACATTTGGATGGTCAAGACTTTGGCCATAATCATAACAGTGGTATAAGATTATAAGTTTTATCATTTTGCATTTTAGACCATACTGATATGTCAGATATAAAAAACTCATATTATACAAATTGAAATCCAAAAACAATCCTTGGTTGATGCTTGGGTTATGCTTTGTTACCCCCTTTAACCAGGGAGCAGAACTCGAATTCTCTTTTGCCCTGGGCTAAGACTGGCAGTATGCTTAGTTTCATTTTTGATGGAGTGTCCAGAAAAGACTTGAGCAAACACAGTGCATACAAAGCAGAATGAAAAGAACTGTTATCTTTATAGCAAGAACCCCTTCAAGGTTTATGTCTTTTAGAGAAATTGCAAAGATGGCCAGTGAAGCAACAGTGAATACAGTTTCCTACCAGGGTTATAATAGTTTTGGATTTTACATTATAGTTTAGTTTTAGTTCATTTTTACTTTTCTTTCTCTCTAAAACAGTTAATTTTAGTTAGTTTTCAGCGTGGTTTTTCTGCTCCTTTTTATTTTTGGTTTCATGCTTAGTTTTAGTTTGGTTTTTGTTAGTTTTAGATATCAGTTTTAGTTTTTTTTCATAGTTTGTCAGGTGCAGGATTCAAGGAGCAAGAGTGACTATTGTCTAATAAAAATTTGACAAAAGATGCTGTTTAAAAAAATGTATTGAACAACCAACTGTTCACAAGATAGCAGCATTATGTAATAAATGTGTGTAATATTAAGGACACACATGAACATCAATATGAACATAAAGAAAAACAAACTTCAAAACCCAAATAAACTCTACAGTAACAGCATCAGTGCAGTAGATTAACAACATCTACATGTGGTGTATAACATCAGAACACAGCTGAACTCTTTGAAGGAATTAAAACATCCAGCTGCAGCCTGATGTTATCCACCACATGAAGCTGCTTCTGTTTTGGAGCTGCTCACAGAGCTAGCTTGGTTAGATGTGTGCTATTTAGACTTCAGAGCTGGGTCTTTGCAACTTCTGTACACAACACACAACCAAAATTGTGTTATGCTCGTATGAGCTGGATTATGTGTGTTAATTACCATGTGGTGCTGGCATTTTATATGCGTGCACTGCTGCCCTGTGCACGCTTCTCAGGTAGACTTTGATGTTGGGGGGGTTTCCACTTCGAGAAGTGCTTCGCACATTTTTTCATCATTCACAACATGACACTCGCGTCTATCTAATTTATAATAATATGCTTAGACAGAAAAATTAAAGTAGATTAAGGTATTCATCAACAGGCAAAAATCAGGATTCTAGAGTTATATAGAATGGAGACCATGTTTCACTAAAGTGTGCCGTCCTGTTTTTTTAAGGAGGCAGATACTCTAAGCAGTTGTTTATGTTTCCAGTTAACACAGCTAGAGCTGTAAGTGTGGCTTTAGCTTGTTTGGTTGAAAGATTGGTTGAAGCTATTTCACCAAGCAAGCACAAATGAGGAGACAATGGGATTCTGCAGCCCGAGATGGAGGAAAGTTTTTGTGTGACTTCAAGCCAAAAGTTCTGGACAGGTGAGCAGAGCCACAGTGCCTGAAAATAAGTGTCTGTGGTGTTGTGATACACTGAGTACAAATCTCAGAATCTGAGAAACCCGTTTTATTCCACATGTGCTCTGTGATATAGGTTCTGTGCAGGATTTTGAACTGATTGAGTTGTAAATTGCCATTTTTTATAGACAGCGGAAAGTCTTTTTCCCATTTGGAGATGGGTAAATATGATGAGTCCATGAGTGAAATGAATTCAGTTTAGCTTTAGCTTCTATTGTTTGTTGTACAAAGAGTTGAAATCTCTTTTATAAATGTAGGTGGTTGCAAAGGGCTATTAAGTGTAGGAAATCTTTTTAATTGAGTACTTTAATTGCTCATAGTAAAGAAACTTCCCATTGCCTAATCCAAATTTTGTGGCTGACATGAATTTAACATCTTAAAAGAGGTGATGGAAGTGTGTGATTCCTTTCTGTTTCTGTGTCCTAAAGTGCACAGCTGCTGTGTTAATCTGAAAATCTGGGCTGTGCCAGACCAAAGAGAGCCTGCAGGGTTTCATTTGGGAGTTTGTAATCTCAACGGTTTTCCAGCAGGCTCTCAAGGTAATTAAAGCAGTAATAAAGGGGAGGTCTGGAAGTTTGTTGTTATAATCTATTTGTTCTAATGCTATCCAAGAACTGTGGTATTCATTCTGGTGAATCTCTTTGATAATATATTGTATCTGGTTAGCTTTTTTTTGTTTGTTTTTCTTTTTCCAGTAGAACTTCATGACGTTAGAGTCTAGCAGATGAAACTATTTTGATGTAGGTTTGATTGGATTTAATTTTTATAGTAGCTTGTTGTCCTACTAAGGATATGGGAAGATTATTTCAGCATTTCAGGTTGCTATTAATCTTATCCAAAAGTGGAGTGAGGTTTAAGTGGACTAAATCTGATAATGTAGACGAGACATTTATACCTAGATATATAATATTGCCTACTCAGAAAGAGATTCGTGTATCTTGGGCTGCAGAATTCCATGAGTTCTCTGTTATCGGAAGAATCATTGATTTTGAGCAATTTACAGAATTTACAGACATTTGTGAGAAGGTTGTTGTGAGATTAAATACTTCCTGTACTGAGTTTGTAGGTTCTTGTAGATACATCCCCCATTGTCAAACCCAACATTAGTGCAGTGGGTCCTGGGTTCTTCCTGGTGCACGACAGTGCTAGACCTCCAGACGAGAGTATACTGACATGGACTGGGTAATGTATTAGCTTGGTGGAAATGAAAATGATCAACCTACAGAGGGCTGAATTCAAAGACACCCTGAAAAATGATGCAGCAAACTAGTCCATTTTGCCAAAATTTCATTGCAGAAACTAAAAATGGCATTCAGTAGGTTGTGAACTCCTGGACAGTCTGAGGTGCAACATGGGGGTTTCAGATGGACTGAAACATAATACCCGCGAGGTGTTCTATTTGATTTAGGCCAGGCAAGTCAATGGTATCAATTCCTTCATCCTCCAGAAACTTCCTGCATACTGTCGTCTGGAGGTCCAGCATTGTCGTGCACCAGGAAGAACCCAGGACCCACTGCACTAATGTTGGGTTTGATAATGGGCAAATGGATTTTATCCTGATATCTAATGGCAGTCAGGGCCTTGCCTGTAGAGGTCCCTCCATCGATATGCCTCCCCAGACCATCACTGACTCATCACCAATCTGGCCATGATGAAAGATTTTACAGGCACCATAATGCTCTCCAGGGCTTCTCCAGACCCTTTCATGTCTATCAAATGTGCTCATCCAGCCTAACATTTCCAAACAATTGATTGTATTGTTATTTATTGAGGATACATGTAATTCACTGTTGATGCTTCGGACTCAGTTGTGCCATGTTGTCTCAATAAAAGGAAGGTAAATTGCATCCCTGTGGCTATTTCTCCCATCGTCTCTCTCCTGCACAGTACAGCTGTTATATTGGGTCCATCATCTGCTTGCAGTCAAGCTGGCATTGCAGGAATGGTGTCACTGGCTTGAAGGGGATCATCAGGCATTTGTAGTATGGGCAGACCACAAAACCTTCCCTGCCTGAAAGCAGCTAAAAGACTGAACCCACATTAACATTACATGGTTTAACATGTCCATCACTTAGAGCAATGAATGTCAAGTGGCAGCCCATAGGCCAAATTCATGCAGTCCCCCGAATATTAATAAAATCAAGACTAGTCTAGTGAGGAGGAAAACATATGAAGAGCTCATTTTTGCAAAAGCAAAAATGAGATAACGATAATTACAGAATCCTTTCCACACATACTTTGGGCAAACTCCCACGCACACTTGAATATCCTCGAGAGGATAAAGAGCTGGTCCAGCGTTCTGCGACCAGGACGAAAACTGCATTGTTTCTCTTAAACCTGAGGTTTGACTAACTGACGAACCCTTTCCAGCACCCTGGCATAGACCTTACCGGGGAGGCTGAGGAGTGTGATCCCCCACTCTGGAGTACACCCTCTGGTCCTCCAGTCTGCCAATCCAGTGGCACCACCCCAGATCTCCATGTGTAGTGAAAAATAAAATTTATCTTATTCTGACAATAATTGATCATTAAGTTTTTGGCTCTCCCAAAACTTCTATCTACCCTTGAGACAATCTAGCTGGTCAGCCATGTCTTTTGCTGTCACAAAACATCTGACTCGGGTTCGTCACTTTACTTCCTGTATATATAGAGAGAGTTCTGCTTCATTTTCAACACCCAGGTCAGTCTGTCCTCTGGTTCCCATCCTCAAACTAACGGCCAAGCTGAACAAACTAACCAGGATTTGGAGACAGCTCTCCAGTGTATTACGTCTGTCAACCAATCAACCTGAAGCATGAAGATATACCTGGATAGAGCATGCTCATAACACCATGACCTCCTCCATCACTGGCATTTCTCCTTTCGAGGCATCTCTGGTCTATCAACTTCCACTTTTCCCCCCAAACCAAAGGTGAGATTTCTGTTCCATCTGTACAGCATCATCTGTGTCACTGTCGCCATGTGTGGAAGGCAACCGAAGCTGCCACCCTGAGGACCAAGGAACAGCTGATTGCCGACGGTCTCCAGCTCCAAGCTAAAAGCCAGGTCAAAAGGTTTGGTTGTCCACAAAGCGTATACCTTTAACCCTTTATTTACCACGGGCCCGCTGGCCTTCCTTTCATGCACCTCAGCTGAAATCGACTTTCCAGTCCATTGTAACCACCTTGTGACCTCTCCCCGCCTGCCTGGGTCATTGATGGGACCTACTCAGTCCGGCAGATCACGGACACATCAGTACCTTGAGGATTGGGGTGGGTATGGACCCGAAGAATGCTCCTCAATTCCATGGTCAGCCTTTTTTGACAAGAACGATTAGAGACTTTCACTTCAGGCGTCCTGAAAAGCTGGGTGGGTCACTGGGAGGTTGCTTTTAAGGGGGAGGGTACGGCCATGGTCTCCCAGTCTTCTTGTGCTGGCTCACCCATTCTCTCCATCTTCCCATCCTCTTCACATTCTCTCTCTCCTGTCTCTCTGTCTGTGTGTATAAGTGTGGGTGGGAGGTCCTACCTCAGTTCCATCCAGCAGTCTGCACTCCTGGGATTAATGAGCTTACCTGTTAGTAATCGCCTGATTTGTGGTGTGCTGTTTAAGAGGAAGGAAGCCCTTCAGCCAACACTGGATCATTGAGTTGGAAACAGTTAGTGTTGTAGCTCCTTCATGCTGACTTTATTCTTGCCTGAACTAAGTTTCTTTGTCTCATCGGTCTGTTTCCCTCTGCACAGTTTTCTTTATAACTGAATGGATTAATGAGAGAAAGTGCTTTCCCCTGTGGAGAGAATTGCCTGTGGACAAGTCTTTTCTGGAGCCTCGGACCTACTAACTGGGACTCACAATCTTGCCTTCTGCTTTCTGTAAATAAAAACTTAACTTTTTATTTCAAGTCTGCATTTAGGTCCCATCTGCATCACTCACCATGAAAGGTAAACCGACTACAGGGCTGACCTGAAGCACCTAACACCTGAGAAGCAGCAGTTGAACTGCTGCGCAAAATAAATGTTTAGCATAATAAACTAAAGTAGTTGGTTTCTTCAGTTTCCCAGCATTTAACCCTTTATTTACCATGGGCCTGCAGGTGGGCCCATTAACTTCAAAAGTGCCGCCATTTGCAAACAGCTACCATATTAACCCTACATTGGATTTGAAGCCCAATCTCTCAGCCTTCAGAAACCATTTAAAATTTTTTCGATAGGACAAACAGTCGCGTCATTACAGTAATTCAAAGTGCGTTTGATCAGATGTCTCAGCGGTGATACGCTCAGTGTTAACCAGCTGTTCACAGCAATTAAGGGCAGGTAACAGGTGCATCGGCAGCGATTGCCTGCTGTTAAAGGGTCACAGAGCTGTTAAATAACATTTTGTTAAAATAAGTGCTATGACACAGTGGGAAAACATGTCCCTGTTCTTACTTTAATGAAATATGTTTGTATTTATTTTATTTTAAATAAAAGGTCCTGGGTGGATCATACAATAAAACGACCTGTTTTATAGCTTTTAAAATTGCTCTGACTCTCTGACTGACTGCCGAACACCAGACAGTGCATTAGCATTAGCTTACATGACAGAAAATGAACTGATTGGATCCACTAGAACCAGAAAAGCAGCCATATGACTAATCAGGATGTCAGGATGGTCATAATGTACATTTTAGTCATGAAATCAGGTTAAATAAAAGACGTGCACACAGCAACAGTTAACAAATTAATTTGGAAAGAAAGCAAATGAAACGAGGACTACAAAACAGCCTGTAATTGAACATGCACATATGGAGTGTATGTCCAGGTCAATCATTAAAACCATTTCCAAACTAAAAAGCATCAATGAAAGTTTCCACTCATCACAGTGTAGAATAACTTTTAAATGTGTTTTATTGGATGTAAAAAGACAACCGAGTTTTTTCAGGCTAATAAATGCAACAAACATCAAAAGTTAAATGTTATTTTATACTGCTAAGATCTGTTCTTTTTAAAAAAAAAATCTGGTTTGCTTTTACACGTCTTCTAACTTACCGAGAGAAACCACGTGACTGACAAGTACCATATTGTTTGGATACTTTTCTTCATGTTATTCTTCATCATTAGAAGTTGCATGGTAACTTGTAATGATCTTTGTGTAAAATTTTTTGTTGGTTTGTTTCGAATAAATAATGTCCAACTAGGCCAAAGAGGCAACCTATATGGCAGTAATATGTGAGGATAATCACTCTGTGGTACACTTAATTTCTCTGAAGTATCCAATGAAAACATATAGATGTTTTTAACTACATACATTATGTTTTTATTTGTTTTTCCTACATTGTAAATTAATACTGAAGTCATGCAGACTGTGAACGAACACATAAGGAATTGTGTAGTAAATTTAAAAGTGTCAAGCAAACAAGAATGTTTTAGGTTTACATACATACATGTTATAATGGATACAAAAACATGGTTTTTGTAACATAAGGTTTACAAAACACATACAGATCAGTGTTTTCCATGAGCACATGATTAAAAATGTGTCTTTTGAATTCACACAAAAATCTGCCCACTTAGGAGCAAGAGACTCACTCTTGTTGTTTAATTACCAACCATTTTGATTTGTACAAATGAAACAAAGCAAAATAAAAACACACCACATGTTTGGAGGAAAAGGCCCCTCAGGGTCCCACGATAATCAGATTGTTTAAGAGAAGAAAACTCCTTCATTATTTTGCCCCCCCCCCAACCATATTTTCTCTTATCTTCTTTATCTGTTCTTCCTCAGGGAATCAGCAGCCTCTTCAGCTCTCTCAAAGTGGTCCGTTTGCTGCGTTTGGGTCGAGTTGCCAGAAAGTTGGACCATTACATTGAGTATGGTGCTGCTGTGCTGGTTTTACTGGTGTGTGTGTTTGGCCTGGCAGCCCACTGGCTGGCCTGTATCTGGTACAGCATCGGATACTATGAGGTGATCGACAAGGACAGCAACACCGTGAGGATGGATAGCTGGTTGTACATGCTGGGAGAGACAGTGGGGACGCCATACAGATTCAATGCCTCAAGCTCAGGAACCTGGGAGGGCGGGCCCAGCAAAGACTCGGCCTACATAACTTCATTGTACTTTACCATGACCAGTCTGACCAGTATTGGCTTCGGAAACATAGCACCTAACACGGATGGAGAGAAGATCTTTGCTGTAGCCATGATGATGATTGGATGTGAGTGCTTGTCATTTCCTTTCATTTTATTCCCCTGTGCCAGATATGCAAAACATCTATTCTCTTCAGTGGTTTGTTTGAGTTTCTCAAGGTAACTCGACAGGAAGATTATTAAACCTGCTAGTTTTTCTGTGGAGACTCCTCTCTCAGTGTCTCCTGGCTTCTTATGTAATGCCGGAAAGACTACATGATGCTGAGATCAGGGCTCTGCCTGTAGTCTCCAGATTATCTCTTGCAGAACTCTGTATGCTGCTTGTCACTCCTTCCCATCAGAGCAGCTTCTTTTAGTTCTTTATGACTCTGACTGGATGGTTCCTGTTGACCAACCAGATGTCTCCCCATTGGTATTAAGGACTAGCCATATACAGTAGACCTGCAGACTCAGCCCAAGATATGGGCAATGGAGAGCTGAAACCAAGAGGTAACTGACACCCTGGCCCTGTGCTGCTGAAAGCAGCCTGGGTGGCACTCAGAGGTCTGGTGAGAAAAGGAGCTACAAGCTACAGTTTCTTTCTATCTTTTTGGCTCAAACTAAACAAACCTGAGTGACACTGAGCCTTTATAGTGCAGACTGTAGTAAAGAAAAGGGGTGAGCTTGATTTATAACAATAGAAAGAAAGAACTTGGTAATGAAAATGATGCACAAAGTAAGTGGTTTATCCCAGTTATTCTGTTTCTTATAATTGGAAAGCCCAAATCATAATTTTAATTCGATGGATCGCAAAGCTCTGTTTAACCTTAGGGACACACCAGCCCAACATTTTTTATAAAGGTCCAATCCTCACTGAAAAATCTGAATTGGATATCATATCATCATAAGCTGATCTATGGGCTGACTGGTTCATTTCACTTTTCTGTGCTTACTTCACCACGGGACAGCAGCATCTAGCAGCTAATGTAGCATGGAGGAAGCTAACAGCAAAGGGTCAGTAGTTTGGAGGTATTTCACACTTAATGCACCAACAGCTTCTCTTATCATTTTTGCAAAAAATATATAGATTTAATTTCAAATGGTGGTCAGTCGAGTTGATAGGAAAAAACCTCAAACAACCTGCATTAAAAAAATTCAAGAGCAATGAACAAATTTACAGTTACTATTAAAACGTGTATGCGTCATGATCTGACAGGAAAGTTTTGTGTTCTCCTTCTGAACATCCTACGTATATATTATACATTATATTGTATAATGTTAGTAGATCACATGTAGAACTTTCAACCCCCATTAGAACATTTCTGCAGCTGCAGCCTCACACTAATTTGCCAGCCTTAATAAAGCTAGCCCTATGAGTCTTTATGCAATCATCTAAAAAAGAGTTTGTAATGAACTTGCTTTTACACAACACTTCTCTATTCTCATGGACCACTCACAGTGCTTTAGACCACAAGTCCCATTGTAACATTTATTGACACAACCCTTTGTCCTACTCACTTTGAGCAAACCTACCTCATAGCCATGGCCAATTTAGAATCATCACTTACATGCATATCTTAGGACTGCACCACCAAGTTGAACCCAGTGGGGTTTTTCTGCTCTTTTGAGATTTAGAAAACCCAGTTGTCACAGACAGATGGACGGCCTCTTGGTTAGCAGTTGCTTTGTCAGCAAGGTGATTAAACATGACATATTAATAGTGCTGGCTTATGGACTCCAAGTCCTCCCTGCTGTCTGATACAGACTGCACACATCCAAGCTCCACAGTATGATTCCTGATTCCGCTTGAAAGCAGGTGAGGCACCGAGAGCTCCATGAAAAAACTCATTCAAATATGTGATGTTAGATACTAGCTCTTTTACGGCTGTTTTTTTTGTCGTGCTGCATAGCTGCTGCTTTTCTTGGAATGGACCACCACCTTACTTTAGACTGCAAACCACATTTAACATACAGATTCATACACTGCTTTATTCGACACCCTTTAAGTGCTTTATCTGCTTCACATTTGCATGTCTCAGGACTGTGAGGTAGAAGTCAGAGTACCCAGAGAAACCCGGCAAAGGGAGAACATGCAAGCCCCACACAGGGTTTGTAGTGCGAATCTGCACCACCATGCTGTCCTTCTTGACAATGTTCTTTAAATATTTATTTTTCAGTTTTGTACATTGGGAAAAAATGAAATTGAAACTAAATTAAAAGTAGACATAATATAAAAACATTTTTTTGGTGAAAAAATGCTGAGCCCTTCCAGAAACCATTGTTAGACTGCCATTGCATTTGCTCTTGATATTTATCTAGATGATAAATATCTTTCACTTTGGATTCTAATTTTCAAGTGTTCCTGCTCTCCAGAAGATAAATCTTTATATTTTAATGTATCTATAGCTTTCCACTAACTCCACCCTAAAAATAGAGCCTATATTATGTAACTGCTGACAGTGAAGGCAGGCAGAGATTTTGTGGAGGTTTTCCAGAGCAGAGAGGACATCTGCAGGTAAAAGCTTTTCCTCACTGAGCCCAAGGATAAGGAGCTTTAATGTTGACAATTTGTCTCCTTGATAGGAAGCTGCCGTCACCTGGCGTCACATCAGGGTCTACAGTCTGTTAGCCTGAATCACATTCACACACTTAATGTTCCAGAGAAGGTAATCAGACATCAAATAGGAGACTGAAGCTTCTTTGGGGCTTTCAAATGCATGAAATAAAATTTAAGTAAACCATTCTGTGCAACTAAAATGACAGAAAATATCAGATT
The DNA here is from genome assembly GCA_024447675.2 of Pterophyllum scalare. Classification (NCBI taxonomy): domain Eukaryota; kingdom Metazoa; phylum Chordata; class Actinopteri; order Cichliformes; family Cichlidae; genus Pterophyllum; species Pterophyllum scalare. Next base: position 25,410 of record JAMQGT020012314.1, on the reverse strand, counting down.
TGCAAATAACATTGTTAAGCAGCGCTGAAATCCTACTGAAATGAGATCAAAAGGCCACAGAGTGTCCGATGAAAATAAACTTCTAACCCAGTTTCAGTTGCTTTTTTTGAGTGTGCAGGGATTCATCTGGTTCACACAGCTTGTACCTTTGGGGCCCTGCAGAGGCACTGTACTGAGACTGTACTGAAGCTACTCTACTCTGGATAAAGCCTATTCATTTCCTATTTAGATTCATAAGCAACACAGAAAAAAAGCTGAATTTAGGATTACCCCCCCCCCTCGTTCTTTTTTTATGCAAAAAAAAAAACAAAAACCCACACACACACACACACACACACACACACACTCACTTCCTGACAGCTTTCTGGCTTCTGAAAGCCACTGGAGTTTGACGGAAAGTGGTTGCTATGACAGTCAGCATCCGGGATTCAGGATGAGAGTTTGGGTCATTAGCATAGTGAGTGTGAGAATTGTAATGCTTACAGTAACATCAGGTTGGGATCTGCAGGAAGGACAAAAATAGATGTTTACTTTCCTTTCCAGAACATTCACCATCTGGTCTAAGAGAAATTGTACCAAAATCTGTTCACCCTCTGCAGAAAATCAATGTTGAATGATTACATTTATTTATTTTTTATTATTGTAAAGTTCCCACCTGCAGCATTATTCACATTGCTGATACCAGCAACAAAATCCCTCACAGGGCTATTTTAAAGATATGGTGTTTCCCTCAGGCTTAGATTCTATTTTTGGGAGTATGTACATGTGCATGTATTTGCATGCACATTAAATGTGCATATTTATGTGCACAGCAATGGGACTTTATCAACTGCAAAAACAACTACTTGAAAAGTCTTTTTTTTTTTTTTTTTTTACAGAAATAGCAACAAATCCACTTCTAAAGATCCTCCTGCCGGGAGGCTGAGGAGCAGCACTGGTGGCTATTTTCAGAAAGAAAGATTATGATCTGATATTCAGTGGTCATGTTTTTAGTTATGGTTCTGTTTGCTAGGAATATGGTAAACATATATACAGTGGTTTATTGAAACATGCAAACATACATGGAAATACAGTATATTAGACAAAACGGATACATTTTAACAACAATTTGAACCAATAATTTCAAATTTAGATTCATCACTCCATAGAACCGGATGCCTTTTCCCACAGTTCCCTTCCTTAAGAATGGCGTCTTGACAAGTACCCAGGTTTTTGCTGGATTCTTCCTCTTTCTTAGGGACATGACTTTCAGATACTGTTCATCTGCTGTAGACTTTAGTCCTCCACTTGTCCAGGTTCTTGGATTTCTTTTAAGGATACACTGCACACCATGCTAAGAAGTCTTCAGCCAACAGCTGTTTGGGAATTATGTAGGCACTTTGCTAACAAAGTGATTAAAGATACCATTTAAAATTGATTCTTTGCTAAGTTGTCTGTTATGTGTAGACACAACACTGGTTTGCACTGGTGAGTTAAATTCTTTTTTAAATGCTTGAATGAGGTCAATGTTTTATTTTTTTAGTGACTTAACAAAAACGTTCCTCTGAAAATGGTCGGATACAAGGACTGGAATGAAAATGAGTTTTCGAAGAAAACCTTTCAATGACCAGAGAACCATTGTTCAAGACCACTTAAAGATGAGAAGAAAACCTGGCTGCTTGGAAGCAAAAGATAAAGAAATGAGGGCTGGTTCAAGATTTTGCACAATACTGTAGGTAACAATAACAATGACTTATACAACGAGCAAAGTTCAGAATAAATATGAAAAATATTATTTAAATTAAGATTAGAAAAAGTGAAAAATGTCCTCATGTATATTTTTTGTTGTCACTGCAAAGTATTCGAAGTTTAAAAAAATGCAGCTGGATTGAGCTTAAATATGTTTTGTAGATGGAAGGAGATTCATCTGAAAGTGTGTTTGTGAATCAGTTCATGGGAAAAATAACGCACACACCTCGACTGCTGTGTGAAGTGTCTCAGTGGTGGAACTCCGGACCCGGCTTTAGTTCTGGACCTTCTGTTGCTGTTTTAGCACTAGCTCAGCTCCACCCTGTGCTGAGGCTGCACATTAACTCTTCTGAAGGTCACAGCAAATTCTCTGCCATGACTCTGACGCTTACAGTGAGCTCCACAGTGTGACCTCCTGTCAGTGTGTTCAGAGCAGCAGGCTTCTGCAGCGTGCTGGATGTGGTCGGCATTGATCTTGTGGCCCTCAGTGCATACTGCTGACAGGAAGTGAGGGAGGGAAGATGAGTCAGGGATAGACTGCAGCTGATGGGTTGAGTTGTTGCTGTGAGGAGTTGCCAATGGTTAATGTTTCAGTACAGAGAAACGCTGGGGCCAGTATTCATTAACTTATAATACAATAGAAATCTGCAAAAGTAGCATCTTCAGAGTAAAAGAGTTGGCTGTGTGTTAGGGGTCATTCACAATTATCAACATTTTCCAAAGTGTACAAAGAGTACTCTTTTACAGACCACACTACACAAAAGTGTACAAAGAAAATGTTGATCTTTTTTCATGACATTTCATTTCACCTGCTTCTTTGGTATTTTAATGTAATTAAAATTACTGGTGTTAAAAAATGCTGGAAATCTTGGTATACTCTTTCCTATCTATATAACCATTGTTGCACAAATAAACAGATATACCTATATGTTAGTATATGTATAGGGTGCAATAAACTGATTGAATGTGTACTGCACTGCATGTATGCAAAATGTGTATGCCGCCACACTGTACACAGTAGCGGTGGAGCAATTTGCTCATCCTAATGGCCGGTCCTGTCATGTGGCAACTACTTTTTTCCCAAAAAACAAATTTAGTTTTTCCGGTGATGTCGGTGACTTTTGAATAGTTTTGGAGATATGCCGGACACCTGAAATCCTCTTCTGTCGCAGTGTTTTGAGTTCATACAGCGCTCATACTGCATCCCTCCATACACTATGGCATCACCCAGACCTTGCTTCGGCACTGAGAGGGACACGCCCCACCCACCCAGCTTGGATCTCGATTCCTCAGCTTTCTTACACAAAAGTTGGCAACAGTGCCGTCCACCAATCTGCAAAAATTTACAGGCCAGCATAGATGAAAACATGCCAGGAACATGTAAAATTAATGCACATTCCTTCTGAATAAAATCCATCATCGTTTTCTGCGGTTTACTGCATACGGTTTCCATTTTTGGAACAGTGCTTCCACTTCCTTGTTGAATTTATCTCCGGCAGCTTTGGTTGCTTTCTACACCTGCTGTGCAGAACTCACAGCTTGTTCCTGCTTAATATCAGTCTTTCTGTGAATCGACGATGGCGTATTTTAGAGAATTCAATAAGGCCTTTGAACTGATCCGCCAGACCGGAGGCCATATTGCTGTAGACCACGCAGTAGTGCAGTGGTGTACAAGTGAACGAGAGTCGATGCCTTGGGCATTAGTCAGGCGGCAGTTTAATTAAATTACATAGTTCTGACCAACATTTTCTAACTATTTGAAAAGCGTACATTGGGTGTTAACCCCCTCCCCCCTTGGCATATGGTTGGTACGCTTTGGAAAATGTTCATAATTGTGAATGATCCCTAAGAAACGTCCTCCTGCTTATAGCCAAGTGTAAGCCACTTTGAAGAGCATCTCTCAAATTATCGCTTGCATAAGCAGAGAATAGCCAATCTAATTCAGACTTATGCATATTTTACTTGTATATTACACATAGTCATCACTTACAAGTGAGTAAAACTCTCTGACACTGTAAGACTCAAATATCCTCTAAAGCACCATGCAGATTACTTGATTAAAAGATGCTCAAAAAAGTTCTACTTTAGCTTCTTAGTACATATGTTTAGCATATTTAATTAATCACTTACAATGTGTTTGTCTGAGGTGTGTAATTACAGTGCCTGTATGAATTACAACACAAACGGATTCCCAGACTTGTAATGTACTGACCTAAGCCAGATTTAACCATACTCAGTGCTTTATTTTATAAGTGATTCATCTACCTCATACCTATGATCAATTTAGAATCACCAGTTAACCTAGCATGTGTTTGGACTGTGGGAGGAAGCCAAAGCACCCAGAGGAACCCACTCTGGTACAGGAAGACCATGAAAACCCTACACAGGAAGGCCTGAGTCAACCAGGAGATTCAAACCTTCACACTGAGATTACAGTGCTAACCACTGCACCATCCTCTGCTGTGATTTCACTTAACAAAAAACCTTAAATCATCAAAAATCAGTTTCATATCTTGAGTTTTTACTTTGAACTCCCTGGTTATCAAAATCTAAACATGATAAAACTGATCTGATGTGCTTTCTTGAATAATTCTTTGTCCTCATTACTTCAAACAGTAAAACAACGGACATGCACCCGGCCATCAACGTGATGTAAAAGAAAAGGTAACTCATCAGACCAGGCCACCTTCTTCCATTGCTCCGTGGTCCAGTTCTGATGCTCACGTGCCCATTGTTGGCACTTTCAATCGGTGACGAGGGTCAGCATGGGGCACCCTGACTGGTCTGCAGCTGTGTATCCCCATACTCAACAAATTGCATTGCACTATCAGAATTTATATTCAACTTTTTTGGCAATTTGAGCTACAATATCTCGTCTGTTGGAGTGGACCACACGGAGCAGCCTTTGATCCTCACATGGATCAGCGAGCCTTGGCTGCCTATGACTCTGTCACTGGTTCACCACTGTTCCTTTCTTGGACCACTTCTGATAGATACTGACCACTGCAGACCAGGAACAAGTGCAGTTTTGGAGATGCTCTGACCAGTCTTCTAGCCATTACAATTTGGCCAGTGTCAAACCCACTCATTTCCTTGTGCTCGTCCATTTTTTCTGCTTTTAACACACCAACTTTGGTGGCAAAATGTTTACTTGCTCTCTGATTTAATCCCACCCACAAACAGGTGCCACAATGAAGAGATAGTGTTCACGTCACCTGTCAGTGGTCATAATGCTATGCTTGATTGGTATATAATGCTATATAAAAACATTTTTAAATCAATTTATCACCTGATAAAGTTGATTTTTCTTGTTCATTGTATTATTTGCCTTATGTAAAGGTGAAATGGCTACTTTGTGTTTAAAACACAAATCTTGTAAAATAAAGTTTTACAAGTCAACTAGCAGTTCTTCTTCACATTACACTTTTGGCAATGGAAAAACTTTAGCAGCTGATCCAGCTGAGGGTTGTACATGCAGGGTCTGTAATCCAGGAGGCGCTACAGAGGAAAGCTCAGGGTTTCAGTAGTGGAGTTGTCCCAGGGATCGTCACGGGGAATGGGAAATGTTTAGAAAAGATGGGCCGAGGTCTACAAGCTGGTTAAGCCCCAGAGGGAGCACTTTGGGGAAATTTGATTTGTTTGATTGAATGCCGCAACATTGTAGTGAGAAGCTGTCACATTCACACTTCCTGGACCACAGTGTGAATTTATCTGGGTTCAGGCTTACAGGTGCATTAACCTCAGTGGTAAGAAGGAATGTGGAAGGATTGTGCAACTGCAGTCATTCCAGACATGTAACTGCAAAGGAATGTTTCTGTGGTCTGAATATTAAACTGGAAGATGATGGAATCCTTACGTAACACTCGCCCAGGGAATCAACACACTGTTTGGGTTCCTCGGTCAGCTGATGTAGAGGTCATCCAAATGGCTGTTGCTTTGGTGAATGGATGTGTATAATAATGGATCCAGACAGTCCTCTGCACCATTTACTGGACATGTAGCTGCACACTTCCTCTACAGACACAGGACCTTGTCCTGCAATAGATTGGTGACCCCGTCCTTCCCCCGTTACAGCTGAGGTAGACTCCAGCCCGACTGTGACCCTGAATGGGATATGTTACGATCCTGGGGTTTGACCCAGCGTTGTTTTGGACTTTTGAGTTTTTCTTCAGTTTGTTTTTTAGGTAGTTTATGGTTTTGTTGCTCACCTTTGTATTTCTTTATGTATTATGTGTTTATGTTCTTCAGCGCCTCATGTCCACCTGTTTGTATTCCTTCTGTGCTTCCCTGTGTGTGGCGTCAAGTCTGTGTTCCTGTTTCCTCATTTTCACACTTCCTGTTTTATTCTGCTGGTCTCCTGTTCTGTGTGTGTTGTGTTTAGTTTTGCTCCCTTTGTTTCATTAGTGTAATTTTGAGTTTGCGTTTGTCTCACGTGTCCTGCATTTGGGTCCAACCCTGGTTACCACACAGCCATACTCTGACAGGATAAAGCAGAAAAAAATGGATGGATGGGATCTTCACCTTTCCATATTTTCTATTTAAATGGCTGCTGTAAGACAATAATTTACCAACGTTTGGAATAAAGTATTTCTTATCTTATGATATGGCATTTGACCACACAATATGACATCTACAGAGTAACAGTAGGTTTTCTACAAGAGTACAAAACCTAAAATTTCTCTCCCTGCTATTTGCAGCTCTGCTGTATGCCACCATCTTCGGTAACGTCACCACCATCTTCCAGCAGATGTACGCCAACACCAACCGCTACCACGAGATGCTTAACAGTGTGAGAGACTTTCTCAAACTCTACCAGGTCCCTAAAGGCCTGAGTGAGCGAGTGATGGACTACATTGTGTCCACTTGGTCCATGTCAAGAGGCATTGATACTGACAAGGTAACACTTAGAGATAACTGTTGCAGGATATGCAAATGCCAAAACATTTTTTTTATGTATGTATATTTATTATTTGTTTTTATTTAACAAACAGTTTTTAAACTTATGAAATCTTTGTGATTATTCTTCACTATATCATGGAAATATGTAAACAATTAAAAACTTATGTGGCATGGTGCATGAAAAAGAAACTGTTTCTTTTTCATGCACCATGCTTACCTTCTTACTTCTGACAATGCAAGTTTTTTGCTTGGAAAGGGAAACTACTACAAATATATATATATGCAATATTCAATTTTCATGCACTTTGCCACTTAGGTTTGTATTTAGATTTTTTTTTAATGTTTCTATAACACTGTGAAAAACAATCACAAATTTCAAACATTTTTGTTGGCGAGTAAAAGTTGCATTATACTGAACTGCATTATACTGACAAAGCTGGGATAGTGACAGTTCACCAGCATGGAAATGGAGCTTGGAAATAGCAGCATCATTGTGTTTACATTAACTGTATTTTTCTCTGCATGTCGGCCTAGGAAAGCCTGAATATAATGCTGGGTTTCCATTAGTATCTACTCAGTGCAGGTCGACACGAACTCGCCACGTCTTGTTTTGCTTCCTTTGCAATTGAGTACCACCTCAATGTGGGTGGAGTTGGTATAACAGTGTAGTTTCTTGACGTAATTTGAATGTGGCTCAAAACACAACAAAACAATGGATGAGACAGAGGCAAGCTGAACAGCTAATGCCAGTTTATTATTATCATCATGCATAACTCCCCTGCACAATGCTTTAATGGATGAAGGTTATCATTGTTAAGTATTAACTCTATACCACCGAACATGTCATAATCAACTCATTGTACTTCAAAAAGTGCTGCTGTTTGTGTACTTCCAGCAACAATTACCATAATAACCCTATATTGGTTGTGAAGTGCAGTTTCTCAGGCTTTCAGAAACCATTTGAATTTTTCCGACAGGCCAAATGGTCGTGCAGTTACGGTAATTCAAAATTCCTCTGATCAGCTGTGTTAACCACCTGTTCACAGCTACTAGAGGCAGATAACGGTGCTTGCAGCGGCGATCGCCCGGGCAAGGTTCAGGGTTATAATATGTATGCTGTGTGTGCGTTTCAGATGGCTCTCATGTTGCAAAACTACCGCTGCAAACTGTCGGTGTGGGCATTCAACCGGTGCTTTGCGTGCCTCCAGTTTCTTGCTGTCAGGTTTTAAAAATGGCACCGTTGTATTCTGGCGAAGGAGTCGCTCTCATGACTCAAGTAGTGACGACACTCTCTGGCCAATCAATGACATGCTGTTCTTCCTTGTCACATTTTCAGATCGATGAGTGAGTACTAAAAAACATACTAAAAAAGTACCTGGTACCTGGTACTAATGGAAACACCTTCAAACCGTGACGAGTCGAGTCGAGCTGGGCTGAGTAGATACTAATGGAAACGCAGCTTGAAGTACTGCTGATATTTTTGTATCATTATTTGTCTGGCTCGATGCGACCCCACTTTGGCCTGTGTCTGCAGGTGCTGCAGATTTGTCCCAAAGACATGCGAGCGGACATCTGTGTCCACCTCAACAGGAAGGTGTTCAAGGAACACCCGGCATTTCGACTTGCTAGTGATGGCTGCTTGAGGGCCCTGGCCATGGAGTTCCAGACCATCCACACGTGCCCCTGGTGACCTTATCTACCATGCTGGAGAGAGTGTAGACAGCCTCTGCTTTGTGGTGTCGAGTATCACTGGAGGTCATCCAGGATGATGAGGTGGTGGCCATTTTAGGTGAGGGGCTTCAGTCAGAGATTAACTTCCTGGAATTAATTAGTAACAGTACGTTACTATAGCTCTTGACTGACCACTCATTCTGTCATATTTTGCTAGGATAATGTGAAATAGGTGCACTGGTTTATTAAAACACTTACATACATACATAAGGCAAAAACAGACTTTGCAGAATCTCTATGTGCCATCCCCAAACTGTTCCCACAAAGTTGGGAATTTGTCCAAAATGTTTCAAGAGTTCGTTTCACTGAAACAAAGGGGCCAAGCCCAGCTACTAAAAAAAAAACTTTACACTTGGCACAATGCAGTCAGACAAGTACCGTTCTCCTGGGAACCCCCAAATCCAGGCTCATCCATTGGATTGCCAGATGGAGAAGCATGATTTGTCACTCCAGAAACATGTCTCCACTGCTCTAGAGTCCAGTGGTGGTGGTGTGCGTTACACCAGATCCGGCCCGAGGAATAGGCAACAAATGCGGCTGCATAGGGCCCCCTGACCACCAGGGGCCCACAAGCTCACATACATTTGTAATGGAACTTTTTTTTATTTTAACATGCCAGTGAAAGAAAGAAGGAACTATTCAACCTGTTCATATTTGTACAATTGTAACAATACTAATTTAATTAGTTGACCACTTGCTGACTGACTGCATGTCAGTGTGCATTCGAGTAGTTTGGGCAGGCACATGCATCGGCAGTGCTCCAGGTACCGGAGTCACGCCATTCGCACTTGAAAAAGCAGTAAAGAGCATTGTTTTGACAAGCTGGTAAGAGTAGGCTATATGTTATAATTGTCTCACGGACATCACAGCTCTCGTTCAAAGCGAAAGAGAAAAAGTCAAAACTTGCCACTTCATATTGCAGCTGAAGCTCCAGATTCCCCGCAATGTCCTCAGTCCTCGTCACGGTTCGCCTGGACAGCGGGACTTTTTAGGGCATATTAGTGCTGCAGAGTCCACCAAACACTCTTTGACAAACTTACTGTTTTAGCAATTTTGTGGGATATCACAAAGCTGATCTTGGTTGCTGCATCCCTGGATGTGTGAAGCTTGGTAAAACAAAGCCTTGCTGCTTTTGCAGCTTAGCTAGCAAAGCTTCCATGTCCGCATCCTGTCAGCATCAGTCAAGTTTTTGTATTTCTACGCCTGTTTCGTCTCGTAATTCCGACTCAAATTGTAGTCCTTAAAGACGGGGATCTGCTTCCCACAAAGTAAACACATGGCTTTACCTCCGACTTCAGTAAACGAATACTTAGAAGTCCAATTTTTGTTGAAAATCCTGCATTCTGCATCCACCTCGCTTTTTTTAGCACGAGCAGACATTTTTGAGGGCTAAGGTCATCTTGTGATAGCATCCAATCCCGCGCACTTATTCTTTTTATCACGTCATTATGTACGTGAATAAAAAACAACTTCAAAATAAAAGCAATGCAATTTTAGTCCATGCATGAGGTAAAACGAGAAATTACATTTATTTTGTAATTTTCAATTAACCTTATACGGGCCGGTCAGAGTCAACCAAAGGGCCGCATGTGGCCCGGGGGGGCAGTAAAAATGCCCAGGTCTGGCCCAGGGTTGGACTTAGGGTAGGGTTTGGGTGATTGCTAATGATGACTTACAGGGTTAAATAGTAAATTATGCATCATGCCTCCATAATGCTACACACAACCCAGAAGGAGTGAGACAATTTGCTTAACAAAAAGTTTTCAAAGGAAAAAAATATACAATTCCATGTCACCTTAAGGTAGCAGTTAGTAATGTTTTGAGGTTATTTAATAGAAAAAATGATATTGCACTCATGAATATACATAGAGTATATAGTACATAGTCTTGCAACAAACTCACTTCTAATAGTTCTTATTTGCCTCTCCCGTACTTCTCCCATGCGGCTCAATTATGGGATGTTCGTCACCCCACCATCAAGCCATGATGGGATTATGACCTGCTCTACTTTCTGTGACTCAGTAGGTAGAGCAGGTCATCTACTTATTGGAAGGTTGGTTGTTCAGACCCTTGCTGATCCAGTTTGTGTGCCAAAGATTCCTTGGGCAAGATACTGAACCCTGATTCATTCATGTGAATGTTTGATAGAAAGCATTTAGATATAGAAAAAAAAGTGCTTGTATGCGTGTGTAAATAGATGAATGAGACATGCTGTATAAAGTGCTTTGAGTGCTCAACAGCAATATGCAACTACTGTATTCCATTTACCATTATGAACACACATCAATGTTTTCTCAGCTGTTCAAGTTTCCAGGTCCTTCATTGCATTCATGATTTATCAATTTGCACCCACGAAGTTGGTGCCTTGATCACTTCTAAACTGTCTTACATTACCACATTATTGCAATGAACTGTACAACTGCTCTCGCTGCAGTGCAACAGAGATTGAATAGGCCATAACAGACGCCCCATACTCTCACAGCACCTCCCGAGGGAGACCTCGAGAAACGCGGTCGAATGCCTTCTCCAGGTCCACAAAGCACATGTAGACGGGATGGGCAAATACCCATCTGCATTTATTTTAGGTTTGAGACCCTTGATTTGTGTAGTGTGGTGCTTGAGAGTAAAAATTCATAACGGAATTTTGATTATATTCTTGTGAATTTTGCCATAACCAGAGTCAGTAACCAGAGTCAATGACATCACTTAGGGAACCATCCCTCACTAGAGCTGTTTTTCCATATGGAACAACTCGGTGCGGGTCGACACAGTCAACACAACTCGGCACGGTCGTGTTGTGTTTCCATTGCAATTGAGGACCACCACAATGTGGGTGGAGTCGATATAGCAACGCGGGCAGTAGTGTCGTGATTCGTATGCGGCTCAAAACACAAACAACAATGGATGAGATAGAGGCAAGCTAACAGCTAATAGTTTAATACCATCATCATGCATAAGTCCCCGTACAGTGTTTTAATGGATGAAGGTTATCATTAAGTATAACCCTATACCCCCGAGCATGTCATAATCGGCTCAGTGTACTTCAGAAGTGTCGCCATTTGCGGACTTGCGGCAACAATTACCATAATAACACCACAGTAATCCTCTATTGTCATGGTCCGGTGGCCCAGTGTTTTGTGTTCTTTTGTTTTCCTATGTTTCTCTGGTCCCTGGTGTTTCCCCCTGTCATGTTCCTGGACCTGTCTCTTCCTGTTTTATTTTGATAGTCCTGTGTTCCCTAGGCCTTGTGTTTAGTTTTGCTTCCCCTTGTCTCGTCGGTGTGTATTTTAGTCTTGTGAGTTCCTTGCCTGTTGTCGCGTCATTATATTTGGTAGTTGTTCCCCCGCAGCCCTGTGTGTTGTAGCCAAACCCAGTCTCGCCGGTTCTGGCATCTCCCTGCTTGGTTCTGTTTTTGTCAATAAAAATCACTATTCACCTCTCCGGAGTTCTGCTTCTGGGGTCCTCCTTCCTGCCTGCGCTGCGGCCTGCCGTGACACCTATGTTGTTGTGAAGTGCAGTTTCTCAGCTTTCAGAAACCATTTGATTTTTTCCGATGGAGCAAACGGTCGCTTTATTACGGTAATTCAAAGTTCCTTTGATCAGCACCTCAGGCTCTGTGCTAACAGCTGTTCGGCTTGTAGGGGCAGGTCAAGGTGCTTCAGCGGCGATCGCCCGGCAGTACAGGGCTGTAATATGTATGCTGTGTGTGCTTCAGATGGCTCTCATGTTGCAAAACTACCGGTCTGGGCATTCAACCGGTGCTTTGGGCCTCCAGTTTTTTGCTGTCAGGTTTTAAAAATGGCACGCTGATTCTGGTGAAGGAGACGCTCTGACGACTCTCCCTGGCCAATCAGTGGCATGCTGTCCTCCGCATCGCATTTTCGGATCACCTAGAACCTCGGGTGAGTGAGCACGGGAAAAAGGACCTGCAAAGTGGACCTGATTCTAATGGAAATTCCATCAAATCGTGGCGAGTGGAGTTTATATCTATCTGCAGCTGAAAGAGGGATAAGGGAACAACTGAAAGTATTATACTGTATCTCCTGAAAGCATTAACATGCCATGTTAGCATAAACAATACACTTACCTTTGATCATTGCTCAGCATCTTTGCATGTTGTGATGGATATGTACAATGTCATTTTAGCATGCTACTATGTAGCTAATGACCACGTGCCACGCGAAGCCACAGGTAGGTTGTATTTCAGGACCTGCTGAAATGAAAGATACTTACGCTTGGATTGGAGGAGATGTTGTATTTAATGATCTATTTAACTTCCATCCATTTTCTTCTGCTTTTAGTTCCTCGTTATTATAGGCAACACTATTGCCTTCTTTTTTTTTTTATTCAACACTTCTAAGCAACATAACCCATAGTAAATTTGCATAATTGCAGAGACCTTGAATGGGTCTTTTGGCACTGAAAAAATATATTCTGATGGCACACCCTGCTGGCCAAACCGAGAAATCATTACCTCACCTACTGATAGGTGGAGGGAGGTTATGTTTTCGGTCGTGTTTGTCTGATTGTCTATTAGGAGGATAACTCTGAAAATTCTGAACTGATTTTGATGAAAATTTCTGGGCTTGTACAAGAAACAGTTTTGGTGGTTCTTCAGATCACTATCTGGATCCAGGATTTTGTAAAAGGATTCTTTACCAATGCGAGCTAGGGACAGTATTCACATATTTATGTCTAATCTTATGAGGATAAGTCACAATCCTCTAAAAAGAATTAGGATGCAATATGACCGTAAGTTCTTTCATCAAACAAAGTTTGTTCATGATCAAAATTATAGGGTCAAAAAATAATTTGCTCCTGGAGAGTAAGAAATAAAGCCAGTGACATGCAACTAATATCAAAACAAAATATAGCTGAACCTGATGCAGTGTGACAACACCGGATGGTTGTATAAACTTCATTTCACTTCTCAAATATCGTCTGCTATATGATGTATTTAACTGAAATTGCTGATCTGAACAAGCAATGATTTACAAAGGAAAATCATGAAAATTATCAGGGGTGCCCAAACTTTTGCATACCGCTGTAATAATGACTTTTTAATTGACTTCTCTGAGCTCTTTGCTGAAATCATGCTAAAATATGACCGAGTTTTAATGGTTGGGAATTTTGTTGTCTCAAGAAGCCTTTGGTGAAGGATTTTTTTAGATTTAGTGGACTCTTTTAATCTAATTCAGTCTGTAAAGGTGCCACTCAGGAATGTGGGCACACATTGGATCTTGTTTTATCCTTTGGTTTATCTGTTCTTAATTTGGAAATTGGTGATGCAGTGTTCTCAGATCATACACCTGTTTTGATCAATTTTATTCCTCTCTGTCAACCTGCTAAAAAATGTGCTCGTGTTAAACCTTCCACCGCCATTCGTGTCTCCACTGCTTTTGACCTCAAACCTTTCTGTGTACCCCAGCACTAAGGAGCTGACCCTTTAATTTAATTCTATTTGCCGAACCGTCCCGGACTCTGTAGCGCCATTAAAAATCAGGCAAGTAAAGGCCAGACCGGAGCCATGGTTAAATGAGTACACCCGTGCCATTAGACGGGAGTGCAGGAAAACTCAACGGAAGTGGAAAAATGACAGATTGCAGGTTTATTTTGAAAGGCTGAGAGAAAGATGGCGGTGTTATCAGAAAACTGAAAGGAGCTAGGTCAAAATTATTTTCTGATATCATTGTCTCTAACTCTCACAATCCTCATGTGCTTTTTACCACACTGAACTCTGTCCTAAATGTCCATGAACCTGTCCATCTGGAAGCGTTCAGTGAAATTTGTGATCAATTCCTTCACTTCTTTTTAGAGAAGGCGCTAAGCACTAGGGCCCTCATTTCACCACCTTCTCATGATCCATCAACTCTAATACCCTGTTCGGCTGAGTTTGACCCCTTTGAGCCTGTCTCGCTCTCCTTTTTAGAGCAGCTGGTTTCCAGTTTGAAGCCATCAGGTTCCCCCTTTGCTGTTGCCCCGTCCCGACTTGTTAAAGAAGTTTTTCCTGCCCTTGGTCCATTATTAATAGTAGTTTGATCTCTGGTGAGGTGCCAAAAAGTTTTAAACTTGCTGTTGTGCAGCCCTTGCTGAAGAAACCTGGCCTGGACTCTTCGGTTTTATCAAACTTTTCTCCTTGTACCTGCTCCCACTTGGCACTATTTTCCGGAAACATGATATTTCTTTTCACTGTTACGCGGATGACTGTCAAGTGTATTTTCCACTGAAATACACTGGCTCGTGCTCCATCCAGGCTCTCCTCGACTGCTTTACAGACATGAAAAAAGAAAAAAAAACAAACAGATATTTTGTTGTTTAGATCCAGAGGCACCAGCAGTACCCCTGTGTGGACCTTTCCTCTCTGGCCCCATATGAGAAATCCATTATCACTAATTTAGGTGTGAAAATGGACCCAACTTTAAGGCTTGATACTCAGGTGAATGCAGTGGTGAAATCCTGCTTCTTTCAGCTGAGGAGACTGTTAAAAATCAAGCCTCTTTTTTCAAAAGGTAATCCTGAAACAGTAATACATGCGTTTATAACGTCTCGTCTTGATTACTGTAATGCTCTTTTGATTGGAATTAAAGCCTCCACTGGTCGCCTACAGCTGGTGCAAAATGCTGCTGCTCGATTTTTATCTGGTGCAAGCAAGCAGGAGCACATCACTCCAATTTTAGCTTTCCTTCACTGGCTTCCAGTTCATTTATGAATCCATTTTAAAATTCTTTTATTTGTTTTTATGTCTCTTAACGGTCGTGCCCCATTTTATCTGTCTGACCTGCTGCACCCATGTGTTCCATCTCATTCGCTTAGGTCAACAGACCAGATGCTTTTACTGGTTCCAAAGACTCAGAGGTGATCGAGCTTTTGCAGTTGCAGCTCCAAAATTATGGAATGATTTGCCGCTGTATATCAGACAGGCTCCTTCACCTGCCGTTTTTAAATCTCTTTTAAAAACACATTTTTACTCCCTGGCCTTTGACCCAGTGTGAGACTTTGACTGTGATTTTAAGACACTTTTTTGTAGTTTATTAATTTATCTATTTCTTTTTTTAACTCCACCTTTGTTTCTGTGTCTTATTGCCTTGTAGCCTGTGTTGGTCTTTTATGTTTGATGTTATTGTACAGCACTTTGGTCAGCCCTGTTTTTTGTTTTTTTTAAAGTGCTTTCTAAATAAAGTGATATGATATGATATAAGGGATATGATCCTTAGAACTAGCCTGTTAATTACAGACAAACTTAAAAACACTGTATTAAAATAATTTAGTCAAAGTGGCAGTTGTTTAGTACATCCTTTACTTCATTTTAAAAAGGAACTGCAAAAGGCGAAAGAAAATCAAATAAATGTATATCTTGTCATTTAAGAAGTACTACTAAGTTCACTGAAATGCAGGAGGTCATCTTGGCTATAAAACAAGTCAGTTCATGAATGAAACCTGTGTGTGTGTGTACCTTTTCATGCAGTGTTGTGATTTTTGATTATGCTGCAAAGAAACTATAACTGGTAAATTTCTTGCTGTTTCCCACGACTGTATTTCAGTTGTTATTGTACTTTCTGTTGACTCACACATTTAGACATTAAAATAAGCAGAATATGATGTTTTTGTTCATGTATAATGTGTTTTTTTAATTCATGTGTTCTAAACATGGATTTTTCCAAATGTAATGTAATACACTTTTTGCATAACCCTCTTCAGAGCTCCAAAATTCAGCTTGAAACAGTATATCAGTTCATTTTGGCTACGTTCACACTGCAGCCTGAAGTGACCCAATTCCGATTTTTTTGTGAATTCCGATTTTTTTTGCGTGGTCGTTCACATTTCCAAATATATGCGACTTGTATATGACCTGTGTGTGAACGGCAAACAAACCGGAAAGTGTCCCACACGCGCAGTAGAGGACGCAATAACGTCACACGTAGCGAGCATGCTCAGTGTTTGCGGAAGTAAGTTTGTTTTTCTTCCTGCTTCCGCGTAGCAGGACGCAGAATAGTGACGTTTGACAAACGTCAATGATGTGCAGGTCGGATGAATGCCACCTGGCCGTACATGACGCAGGTCGCGTTTGAAAAGATCGGATCTGTGTTGTTCAGACTGTCATTAAAAGATCAGATACAGGTCGCATAGGGGCAAAAAAAAAAATCGGATTAGGGTCACTTCAGGCTGCAGTGTGAACGTAGCCTTTGTTAAAAATATTAAAAATTTTAACCAGACCCACATCAGCTATAGTTGCATTGAAGGTTTGACTCATCCAGGAGGTAACTCTGTGTGTTTGTTTTGCAGGTAAAGGTGATGTGTTTGGTGATGTGTTCTGGAAAGAGATGACGCTGGCTCAGTCTTGTGCTAATGTCCGAGCACTGACCTACTGTGACCTCCACATAATCAAAAGAGATGCACTGCAGAAAGTCCTGGAGTTTTACGCCAACTTTGCAAACCATTTTGCCAGAAACCTGGTTCTTACTTACAATCTGAGGAAGAGGGTGAGTTAGCTTTAATGATATCTACTTAGTACCTATTACTTTAATTTGAAGTCATGTCAACAAAGGTTTTCAGAGGACTCTATGCAGTCCTGTGAAAAACTAAGTATTCCCTGTGATTCAGTACAATCACCTTTAGCAGCAATAACTTGAAGTAATCAGTTTCTCTGTGACTTTAGAACTCACATTTTTGTGTAGGAAATTTGGCATATTCTTCTTTACAGTGTTGCTTCAGTTCATTGAGGTTTGCAGGCATTCATTTATGCACGACCCTCTGAAGGTCCTGCCACTGCATTGGAATGATGATGAGGTCTGGACTTTGACTGGGCCATCAGCAGCACCTTGATTCTCTTCTTTTTCTGTCATTCTGTTTTTGCTGGAATTCTTGAGATCATTGTCCTGTTGCTGGATCCAACATGGCCAAATTTTGGCCAAGCTTTGGCTGTTGGATAGATCTCGTAACATTTGTCTCAGGAATACTTTTGGCTATAGAGAAGATGCTCAGTGACTGCAAGGTGCTCAGGTTCTGTTACCGAAATACAAGACCAAATCACTGCTCCACCACTGTGTTTGACAGTTGGTATGAGGGGTTTGTGGTAATATCATATATTTGGTTTTTACCAGATGTGGTGTGCATTATGGCCAAACTTCTTGACTTTGGTCTCATCTGTCTAAAGGACATTGTTCCAGGAGTCTGGACAAATGCAACTTTGCACTAAGCTGTGCTGCCATGTTTTTTTGGGGGGTTTTTTGGTTTGTGTTTTTTTTTTTTTTTAGAGAGCAGAGGATTTCTTCTAGCAGCCCTTTCAAAAAAACTTTTTTAAATGATTGTACTGCCATGAACTTGAACAGTTAGTATGCTAGGCCTGTAAAGTCTGAGTTGTAGCTCTTGGCTTTTTACAATTTCTCTGAGGATTGCATGGTCTGAATTTGCTGGGGTGTCCACTTCTGGAATGACTGTATTAACACACCCCTAAATGATCTAGACCAGCAAACTGCCAAAGCTGCTTTTATCGTGATAGTCACACTTGCTAAAGATCAGTTAATCAAGTGCATTTGATTAGCAGCACCTGGCTGCTACTGACCCTTGTAATTCATATGGAAGCAGTAAAGGTGTACTTAGTATTTTACAGCAGAGTCCTGTGAAAATGTTCATTTTTGCATTTCCTAGTCATTAATTCAAACCTGCTCTGTGTATCAAGAGTTCAGTTATAGACAAAAGTTTTTGATAAAAGATTCCTTGCATGAAAGACTTTTAAGAATACTATTGTGACTCAGTAGAACACCAAATGCTTTTAAAAGACAAAACAACATGAAAAATGCAGCTTTATTGTGTGGAGCTGAGTGTGTGTGAGACGTGTGATCTGAGATCACGTTGCAGTTGGCTGCTGAGTTCGCTCTGTTGTCATCTGAAGACTGCTTTGTTCTCACCTCCTCCACAGAGCAGGTGTGACTGTCAGTGAAGCTAAAAGTGCAGAGGTGGGTGATGATAGATTACGGTGTTCACACCTCAGTTGTTGTCAGCTTCACCCATAAATATAGTTTATTTAGACCAGAGCGAGCAGAAACCTTTAACCAGGCCTACATATTAATATTTTGATGCTTCAAACACAAACCAACCACATCATTCTTTGAACATCCTCTACCAGTGTGCTTGAATACACTATACTGCCAAAAGTGTTGGCTTATGTGTTTTCACGGGCATATGAACTGGAGTGATATCCCATTATTAATGGTTTACTATGTCATCCCTTTACAGATATAACAGCATAAACTCTTCTGGGAAGCCTTTCCACAAGGCTCAGGAGTGTGTTTGTGGGAATTCTTGACCATTCTTTCAGAAGCACATTTGTGAGATCAGACACTGATGTTGGACAAGAAGGTCTGGCTCGCAGGGTCCACTTTAATTTTACCCAAAAGGTCTTCTCTCAGGTTAAGGTCAGGCCAGTTAAGTTCTTCCTAACCAACCAAATTCATCGATGTCTTCATGGACCTTGCTCATGTTACAACAGGAAGGGCCCATCTCCAAACTGTTCCCAAAAACTTGGGAGCATGAAATTTATTATTATAACCGTTATTTAACCAGGTTTGTCCCATTGAGATCCAAGATCTCTTTTGCAAGAGAGACCTGGCCAAGAAAATGGTCTAAAATGTCTTGGTATACTGAAGCATTAAGAGACATGTACCATTCTCCGGGCAACTGCCAAAACCAGACTTGTCACCGGATTGGCAGTTGGAAAAACATCACTCCAAAGAACACGTCTCCACTGCTCTAGAGTCCAGTGGCAGCGTGTTTTACACCACTGCACTTTGTATTATGCTTGGTGATGTAAGGCTTGGCTGCAGCAGCTCGGCCATGGAAACTCATTCCATATTAAACTCTCTATGCATTATTCTTGAGGTAATATGAAGGCCACGTGAAGTTTGGAGGTCTGTAGCGATTGTTGACCTTTGGCGACTATGCACCTCAGTATCTGCTGACCCCACTCTGTGATTTTGTGTGGCCTACAACTTCATGGCTGAGTTGATGTCATTTCAAGTCACTTACATCCATCCATCCATCTTCTTCCGCTTATCTTCTTCAGGGTCGCAGGATTTGTTATAATCTGTGGAATATTTAGTAGTGAGGAAATTTCAGGACTGGACTTGTTGCACATGTGGCACCCTATCACGGTACCACGCTAAAATTCACTGAGCTCCAGAGAGCGATCTATTCTTTCACAAATGTTTGTAGAAGCTGTGTACCTAGGCTCTTGATTTTATACACCTGTGGCCATGGAAATGGAACACCTGAGTTCAGTGATTTGGATGGATGACATACTTTTGGCAATTTAGTGTTAAGTCATGTTTTAAGAGTCTTTGCGCTTCTCAGGTGGACTTTGATGTTGGGTTTTTCCTGACTGAGAAGTGCTCTGCACGTTTTTATCATCCACAACAACACACGCTTCTATCTGTGCTGTCGTACTCAAAGAAGCTCCATATGGGACTCTGCCGCTTTCTCTGCAGACCGCTGCCATTACTGTTCGGACCAGTGCAGCGAGCGCACACACACACACACACACACGCGCACAGTTGCCCGATGGCGCTCCCAGCTTAAACTGGTCGAGTGGAGAAAATGATTTCCTATCAATACACAAGACTTAAATATAATGACAAACACAAAAACGAAGGTCATTTTATCTTTAATTTCAGTCAGTTTTAGTAAGTTTTGTGAACTCATAATACAGTTTTAGTCAGTTATGTTTTTTCCTTTTAATTGTAGTTTTTATTTATTTCAGTTAACGAAAATGTTTTTTCAATTTCAGTTTTCGTTATTTCGTTCATTTCTGTTAACTATAACAACCCTGCACCCAACGTATCCTCGATAGAAAGAGCAGACCAAGAACACATTTGGGCATTTCGCGGGTACTTGACTTTGAATTGTACAAAGTGTACTTTGAATTGGAACCATACTTGAGCTACAACTGACAAGTTTACTCGAACAGAAGGACACAAGTACACATATAGAAAAACAGTGCAGGCCTGTGCTCTATCAGGACCGGTTGACCAAACATTTGATCTAAAAGCTAGTTTATGACATCTTCTGTTTCGTAGTGGTTTAAGATCCATGCCTCTCTTTTTGGTTTTCTGTCTTTTAACAGATCATCTTCCGGAAGATCAGTGATGTGAAACGTGAAGAGGAAGAAATGCTGAAGAGGAAGAACGAGGCTCCACTCAACCTCCCTCCGGACCACCCAGTCCGGCGTCTCTTTCAGCGCTTCCGGCAGCAGAAAGAGGCCCGTCTCGCTGCAGAGCAGGGTAGTCAGGCCAATGGCGATGTTGAGAAAGGTGGTGTTCTGCTGGAGCCATCCAGAAGTCCAGAGATCCTTGCCTCCACCAGTATTGTCATAGTGACCGAGAACCAGGCTACACCCACCACTTCCTCTGCATCCTCTTCATCCAGGGCGTCCAGCCGAGTCATGCTTCATGTTCCCATTACCCAAAATGGCAACCTAACTGGTTGCAAATCTGCAGAACCATCCAAAGCTAAAGGCTGGGAACGTTTCAAGGAGTCAGTCATTAAAGCTGAATCCTGGAGGAGTGTGTCCAAGGCTGAATCCATGGAAACGTTGCCTGATAGAACTAAGTGTCATGATGAGATATCACTCAAGAAAACTGATTCATGTGACAGTGGCATCACAAAGAGTGATCTCCGCTTAGATGATGTCAGTGGTGCCAGAACACCACAGGAGAGTAGTCCTGTTCAGTCTGATGAAAAAAGCTTTTTTTGTCCAATACCAGAGCAGAGCGTGCAAGCCTCTTTCCTCGAGCTCAAACAAGAATTAAAAGGAGACATCAGATCTCTGAAAAATCGCATGGCGGTGCTGGAGACGCAGCTCGCAGAGGTCCTGCGACTTCTGAGATCCAGGAAATCATCTGGGTCCTTTTTTGAGATCTCTCGGCCACCCTCCCCCGACTCTGATAAAGAGTCAGGGGAGTTAAACTAGATGGCTGATAATCTTACACATACCAATAAAGATGGCAGTGCTTGATGAGAACACACAGACAGCAAAAGCACTCACGTTTTCAACATTACTCCTCTGTTTCTGAGGTCACAGCCTGAGCCTGGAATAAGTCACTGTGGCGCCTTCAGTCATGAGGTTTCAGCCTTTATATCTTCTCATAATATTGGCAATAATAAGGATGGCTTTAATGTTTTTGTCTTGAAAAGGACTTTGTGATGAAGTAAATTTGTTTATTTTGAGGTTTTGCTCGTGTGACGTGTGATCCAAAATCGCTTGCTCAGTAATCTTAGCAGCATTTTACGGTCATTACCAAAAAAATAAATCAAATAATTGTCACAACCTTTATTCAGACGAAACACTGTGAGGATGGACTTAAGTGAGAAGTCTTTGATATTTGGAATCAGTAGTTTTTTTTGTCCATAATTAATGCAAAACATTTTGATGCAAAATGAAAATGAGGCCCTAAATGCGTTTCTGAAGTTGATATCGAATTTCTTCACATAGCTACATGTTTACGTGGTTCCTTTGAATTTTTTTGTTTTGATTGGGTAGATGAAACTGTATGTTTCTGTGTGTATAAGCTCTCTATGGAGGCTCTTAAACAACAGGTATTTAGTCAGTTTGCTTAAATGACACACACACGAGAGCTTAATTCAGATATCACTGGTTGCCTGATTGTGTCTGACTTTAATTAAAATAAATATACAGTATGTTTTAACCTTCAGTACATTTATGCTTCATTTATACTTTGAAGAAATGTTTAGTGATATGACATGATAAAGAAAATCTAAGCTTCTCAAGAGATCCCCATTCTCACCTATTAATAACCTGGATATGTGCTTTGTATGTATCACAAGATTGTACATTATTAAAATGTGATTTGACTTAAATATGCAAATAAGATAAACTTTTTAGCAAACATGACACATCGTGGTTCAAGGCAAGTGGTACAGAATCCTCTACGGACTGCTGCTGTGTGCAAAGCAAGGGCCACAAACGTTGGCTAGGTTGACTTTCACTGTAGGAAGAGCCAGCTTGCTAGCACTGGAGCGGTCTTCAATAACTTTGTGTTGGACCCCCTGTTTTCTTGTTGCTGAGGGAACAAGTCAACTGTAGCTTGTATTCAGGCTGTTGAGGAGGGCAACTTTTTTGTTTCTCTGTGCATTTTTTTTCTTAGCAAACTTAGTAAAAAGCCCTGATTAAAATGAGTTTTTTCCTGATCTAGAGTGAAAATTGGATTTTATAAAAAGAAAAAAACTGAACTGGTATTAACTGATATTATGACAAACTCTCTGCTTGCAATTTCTTTTTCCATTAGCAAGTAGGACTGTGTTTCTAACCACTCTATAGAGAAGCAGGTTTGGCTGCACTGCACATTATTAACCCAGAGCTTTATTGTGAAGAAGCTGAGGTTCAGGACACTAAACTGTGACCAGTAATACTTTTAGGCCTTTAATGCCTGAATGCTGTCTGTCTTCACAGTTTACACACTGAAGGTGAAGCTTCATTTATGTCATAAGAACCTGATCAACTTAAGTATTATGTCAACTGTTGCTTCAAGGGGTTTATTAAAATGAGTGGTTGCCTCCCAAGAGCAGCAAGGGGCTGAAAGTAGCATCCCATGTGTTAAAAAGGGGGGGGGTTGATCTTAAGGTCTGTTGGCATTCATATTTCACCAATAATTAAAACTGTATTAATCCATGTTTGACAACATACAGAGTCTCCAAAGCAAATGTCTCTTCTTGTCCCGTGAGTAAGCAGCGTGTTTGGGTCCCTGGAACTAGTGAATAAGATATTTCTGTGTATATCATTCAGTGCCTCCATCAGGGGAGATTTTCTGTTCACTTGTGTGCAGTTCTGGGCCCTGAAGGACGAATTTGCTGTTTGTGCCACTGACGCTGCAGCAAGAAGAGGGAATTGTTGTAGTATTTAAACAATATGTATAGCAAACACAGAGAGGAATACAGTGGATATGTAGATACATTTTGCCCACGTAACAGTGACATATTTGTTGTAGCTCATGAGCAATCCTGTTTAGCTGGAGGTCACAGTTGTCATAACCGTCCCATAACAGTAACTTCTTCATCTGTGCCTCCATCAAAGATTCGTTGTTTTAGATAATGCCTGTCAATTCTTTTAAGCCACCATCTACGGACAACTACTCATGTTCAGATTCATCAACCCTCAAAAGTTTCTCTGCAAGCATAAAAAAAGATTAAAAAGTAACCTTATCTACAAACTGTAGAATATCAAATGTCGGGCATCGTGACAAATCTGATGCAGTTTTAACCGCAGTCAGTGTGATATGTTATTCCAAAATGTTCCCACTTGATTTGTCTAAAGAGTAATCAGAGATGTAAGCGTCCTGACTTGGTGTCCGGTGTGTCCTCTGTCAGTGTGAAAACATGTCATCCTAATATGCAACTCTTTTCATGTACGCTGTGTTTAGGAAGAGACTGGTTGTTTGCGATACTTCGTTGTCCTACAAGCACGCTGGTATCAATCCTGATGCATACATGTGTGTTACAACTGTCGCTTGTGCATGAAGAGCACCTAAATGTTAAAATGGTAATGTCTTTATCAATATTATGTACGCACTGTTTTGGAAATTCCCTATCTGAAGGAAAACTTGAGATAAAACCTATAACTACAGAAATATATATTCTTATTTCTGTTCTCCAGTTATTGTCAGGAAGTGACACTGTATCAACACAAAGAATACTTATTTAAAAAAAAATCACATCAAATGTCAACAATAAATGATTTTATACTTTGTACAGGTGTCTGTGTTGTTTCTTTTTTTGGAACAGTTTGTTATGAAAAAACATCACTGCTCATTTGAACATAAACCCTGTGAGGTTAAAGAAACAAAAGATCAACAAAAATAGAAGTTTTTGTTCTTCTTGACTGAGAGGCAAAAACTTCTCATGCAGATTGTAGATCAGGCAGAATCATGAACATGAGACATTTTCTATCTCTACAATCCGATGCCTGTTTCAAATGCTTTTATTAATGCAAATAACAAATCAAATGCAATTAAGCTTCTGAGGTCTAGGTCTAGTCTAACCCTAACCCTAACCCTAGGCAATCAGAATACGTTAATTTTGTTATCTCAAGTTCTGGCAATCAGGGAATAAAGAGAGCAGTCACTATAACTAACAAACATCAGACACTGCACTTTATACAGCCAGGGCACCACCACCTTAGATCTCAGAGGGTTAAATGTCTCTCCTGTATATATCACCAGAATGTGACCTCTGCAACCAAGTAGTGAGATATTAGCACATCACTTTCCTGGTACTGCTGCCACAAAACATGCAGCTTATGAGTTTAAAATGCATTTTCTCTAATGCAATTTTGTTTATAAAGCACATTTAAAACAACAAAGCTGAGCAAGGTGCTGTACATAAAAAGGAAGATAGAGGCCAGACTGTGCTGTAGTAACATGAGACTTCTACATCAATCTAGCCAGTATCGAACAAGGCCGCGAGCCACTGATTGCTGCACATCCAAGTTCTTAATTTTCTCCACCAGCTTAAAGGTAACAAAATTTACACCAGCTATATGTCCACTAGCTGAAACTCACTGGAGGACAGTGACAAAGACAGTCTGCAAACTTATATTGATTTGTCGTGGGTAAACTAGACGAGATGCTGACGGCCTCCAGCAACAAAGGAGCTCCGTCCACCGAGAGAAGCCCCCCTGAAGACCCCCAGACGTGGCATCTCCACATCCCAGCGACATGGCGGACATTTTGGAATCCATAAACAAGAACCTGTCCAATTTCAATGCACACTTTTCTATCCTGGAAATCTCCCACTGAGAGTTTCAGGCTCTGGAGGAGTCGGTGGAGTTCAGCCAGCAGAAGGTGGAAACACTGGCTGCACAAAACAACGTCCTCAGAGAGTCATGAAATCCCTCATGGAGGGAATGACCCAGCTTTCAGAAGAAAAAAATAATCAAAGAATCTTATCAAACTGTTAGAATAAATAGCTTTTTTTTCCTTTATATAAAATTTAACTGGTTAACTACGAATTTTGCAGATTTATTTCCAAGTTCAAAGTTTTCCA